>QHHH01000244.1:0-96486 GCA_004367485.1 Fusarium citri
GTGGTGGGGGAATCGAAGGAGGGTCCATTGAACCAGAGTTCAACGGGTCCGTGTAAGCTCGGAACTAAAAGAGATCTCGTCAGTACGAGGCGCCCATGTGTAATCAGTGACAGACACTAGGAGATGGGTAAAGGCGTCCGTGGGAAAACTCTGGCATCGAAAACATCATCCCCGTTCCTTCGTAGACAAACACAATTCTATACAGATAGACCCTATACATGATAAAATTTCCCTTTTACCCTTTCCATCCACCCATAATCTATCCCACAACGCCTGGTATATATGTCTTTCTTTTTTCAGTACCTCGCCAGCACCAACCTCGTGATCTCCTCAACATCAATGTCCTCGAGAGTCTCAAGATCTTCGAGTTGCGGAGTCTGCCAGTTTCGCGTCTCGCGTCTTGTCCTGGGACGATCAAGACTTCCCCAGTAAGCCGCTCCCCCCTAAGGGTGACCTTCTGGTTTTGAGTCCTGGTGATCCTCTGGCTTTGAGATGTCCTGACCTGTTGATGTTGAGACACCCTGACCCTCTGTCGAGATATCCTCAACCTGCTCCGCACTCTGCCTCTCTTCATCACCCCTCCTCACCCCGTCCAAGTCCATGGGAGATCCCCTTGTGATATCCTGCAGATCCTCAAAGTCTGGCGACTCTGCCCGGAAAGGCTCTGGAGACCGCATAATCACATCCTCCAAAGTTTCCGTTATGCCAGGGAATCCGGGAATGCCTCGTTCCTCCCCATCTTCAGCGGAAGCACCACTCACCTCAGAATTGACGTCTTCCTCATCTCCGTCTCCATCTTCGTCCTCCTCGTCACTGCTGCTGCCGAAGCCAGACATTAATGTTCCGGCGCTGATGGTGAAAGGTCCGATGCCGTTTCCGCTGTCCTGGTTGAGTTCTATTCCCCCGTTGAGACCAGCCTCGGCTAGTGCGTTGGAGCCACCACCTCCGGATCCTCCGCTGAGTCCAGATAGACCGACGCCTCCCAATCCGCTGCCGCCGCCCATAGCTCGGTTACCCATAGCCACCTCTGGGCGCACGCCACCGAGGATAGCATTGTCTCGCTCACGTGTCTCGGCGAGGGATCCCTCAACGTAGCTGATCCATTCCTGGCTCATAACCCGGTCAAGAACAGTCTCGGAGAGGAGCTCCGGAGGATGACGTTCAGTGAACTTGACAACCTCCTCAGCAATAAGAGTGAGGTGGCCCATGTAACCCATGCGGGTCTTGGTCTTGGCTTGAGACTCATCGCTGATCTTCTGGCCGTTGATGATGGCGCTTGTGACATCGGCAGTTTCGAACAGGGAGACAGCCAATGTGGGGTTGTAGCTGCGGTCCATTGGGCCGTTGAATACTTGCTGAACGATATCGTATACTACGTTGTGCAAGAAGTTGTTCCATGGATAAGTGAAGAAAAAGTTCTGTCAAGTTAGAGATGTCTCGTAAAAGAACGGCTGACTTACAAGAATGGTGGGAACAACTCGGTGCTCCACAAATTGGAGCTTGAGGAAGTCTCCGACAACAGGTTCCTCCGTTTGGGCAGGGGTCTGCTCTTCTGGCTTTGCCTCCTCTGTCTTGGTCTCAGTTGAAGCCTCCTCAGTCTTGGGGGCATCCTTGGGGTCATCCTTCTCAGGAACCTGGGGTGGGCGATCGGCTCCAGACTCGGGCGCAGGAGGAGCAGAGAAGAGAGGTGCGGGTGTATCCTCAGGCTGAGGGGAGAGACCACGAGGCTGAGCCTCATCACCCTTGGGGGCATCAGACTCGGTCTTGGTCTCAGGCTCAGAAGGAGCAGGAGTCAAAACGACTGACGAATCAGAAGTGTCCTCCTTGGTATCTTCCTTAGGAGCATCTTCTTTCGAAGGCTCGGGCTTCTTCTCATCAGCCTTCTCGTCGCTTGGCACCTCAGGCAGAGGCTTATCGGTGTCGGGCTTGGCTGGCTCTGCAGTCTCAGTCTTGGCTTTTGTAGGCGACAAAGGCGCAACCATCAAGTCTGGCTCGTCGAATCGTGTCTCCTCAACCTTGGCAAGTTGTTGAGGAGGGCTGAGAGGCTCATCGACAAAGTCGTCCTCGTCCTTGCCGGAGATGGGAGTTGTAGAAACAACAGGAATGTCATCCTCAGCCTTGACAAACTCATGAGAAGTATCCTCGCTCATCTCCTTGCTTGGCTCAACCTCTTCGAAACCGTCGTCATCAGCGTTAGTGACCTCAAGACGTCGCTTCTCTTCAGGTGCAGGAGTTCGCATGGTCAGGTCGTCGGCAGAGTGATCCTCATCTTTAACGGGACCCAACTTGCCCTCGTTACGAAGACGCTGTCGCTCAATGTCACGCTGAGCTGTGAGTTGCTCGGAACCTGGTTCGTTCAACAAGCCCATGTTACTGCAGTGCAGCAGCTCAGCCATAAGTTCGCATGTCTTAAAACGATCAAAGCCAAGGGGCTCGAGCTTGACACCGAAGGTCGAGTCAATCTTGTCCTTCTTGGAGGGGACGTCCATGATTAGGCTCATGAACTTGGGGACGTTCTCGGCGAACAGTCGGAGAAGGGTGCCCAGGTAGATAGGATCGCGGCTTGAGGGCGGAGCAGTGGACTCAGTGCCCATGTCGGGATCATAGTCGGAGTTGTTCTTTCGGATGACCTCGATAATGATACCGACACCAACAGTCAACGGGTTGCCGCCGCCAAGCATGTAGCTAATCAGCTGTTCAACGCATGGCTTGGAAACAAGTTGTCGGGTAAGCTCGTTCGGGCCGATGCATTGCTGCTCGTTTTGGGAGGCGTTGGCCGAAATGGTAATGATGGCTTTGATGAAGTCACCGGCGGCGGTTTGAACAACCCAGTTATTCTCGGGACTAAGGCAGGAAAGGAGGCTCGGGATAATGTCTTTGGAGTATAGCCACTAGCTACTGTTAGCATCGATGCTTTCGGCGTGAGTGGGGTGCGCACCTCGACCACACCCTGGCCACCTTCGTTACGGTCCAGGGCAATAATCTTGAGCAAAAGGTCCATGACCATAGGACACTCGACATGCTTGAGTAAATTGGGAACAGCATCAGGAAGATTGGTCAATAGTTCCATCATCTCCTCGGTCTTCTTCTCGAACAGAGATTCATTGACCTTTGTGAAGTAGCTCGCCTGGAGGGGATCGAGCGGGGCAGGGCGGGACAAGAAGTTCCAAAAATCGCGAATCAATTGTCGATTGTCAGCGAGAGCCTCGTAGATTGACCAAGTATCAGAGCTGAGAATTTCGCAAGCTACAAAAGCGTAGCGATTGCGCTTCTTTTCTTGTTCCTCTTCCTCATCGTTGCCCGGGTCGGTGCTGCGGGACGATGCGCGCGGTCGCGAGAAGGAGAAGCGGTTCTTTGCCTTGGATTCTTCGGTGGTGGAGGACTCGTCGGGAGACTCGACGGTCTCGAGTTTGGGAGCGACTACATAATCGAGTAGGTTATCGAGAACCTTGTCGCTTCTGAGGTATTCGATGAGTTTCGAGTTGTGCTGCTTAAGCTCCTGGATCAGATCGCTCTCGTCGAGGAGTTCCTCGAGGGTGAAATCGGGTTTGTCGAGGATTGTGTCGATGGTGGAGATGTTGGCGTAACCGCCAAATCTCCAAAACATGTTGACTGAAAAGCCCGTTGGCGCAGTCGCAGTCGCTGTCGCTATCGCAGGACTGGAGCGTTTTTGGGGAGCGAAAAGGTGGAAGTTGGATTGATGGAAGTGGAGGAGTCGAGACGGATCATGTAATCAGTTCAATCGGTCGAGTCCAGTCAGCGCAGCGGGTCAGCGGGCGCAGTGCAGTCAATCCAGAGTACAGAGTACCTTCCTCAGCAGACCCAAGTCACCTCTTTCAATCAACTCTCAGCACAGCCAAGGTGATGAATGAATATGAGGTAGAATAATGAAATACCGAGGTATAATGATTCGATGATAAAATGTCAATCAATCAGACTGTGACATTCCCAGAATGTCTTGCAGTCGCTGCCTTGATTATGGGGAGGGTAACCCAAAGTGAGCATCAACAGGGTACAAATGTTGCGGCGCAATGACCGAGTCTTGCACAAAACAAAATATAGATCTAAAAAGGGAATCCCCAACCTAAGAGAAGGAAATTCGAATTCAAACAGTGATGCACAGAAAGTGATGTCAGGAATGTTTCTCCCCTCACAGTAAATAATCGGAGGATAAAGCGAAGTGAAGCATGGAAAGGCAAAAGCACGGGCGTCACAGTGGACAGAGGATGACTTGCTAGTGAGCGGCAGCGGCAGAGAGCGCCAACGAGAAAACAGAGCCAGCACCTCAGAAAAAAGCAATGCTAGAAAAAGCTTGAAACTGAAAATGGTACGCACGCGACATTCAGAGTTTAGTTTAGTTTGAGTTGGGCGTCAATTGCTATTCGCCCCCTTCACTGAACTTTATGGCCTACACTTTTGTGGCGGCTGCAGCGCTTCTCAGATGGTGGGTAGCATTGGCTCCCGTTTCTTTTTAATCTGAGACAAGATATAACTTCAATTTAATTGATGATGAATGTCTTTGTTGTTGTTTATGTCTCTTGCAGCGAGTGTTCTAGCTTCAGTAGTATCCATGTGCATATCACTCACATGCATGTGCCAAGATGCTGTGGAGAAAGACCTATTTGAAACGGGAGATAGGGGCAAAGAGGATCTTTTCATTTACAGCTGCAGGACTGAACATGATCAGCTCAATACAGAGCATCAAGTGTTGAAGGTCACACAGATCCATACGTGTAGGGTTACTTCTCCCAAAGTAAAACCAATCGAGTTCATGTCTAGATCCCCCCCCCGGAACCGGCAATCTCATCACGGACCGCCTCTTTTCCTCTTTCATCATCCCAACCCTGGATTGCCACGTTGTCTGTGCTCACACCAAGCCACCAATTTATTACACCGAGTGGGCACCATCGCTATAGCTTCACCAGTGACCACAGTGACGGGAAACATTATGAGTTGTCATAAGGGTCTAGATTGTATGGATGAGACAGCCGAGAAACGGTGTTTTACTCACAGTAGTTGAACGGGAGAGCTAGGTGGGTGTTAGAATAAGTGTCCCCTAAGGTTTAGGCTGCAGAAATAAAGTGGCCTGGATGCCGGCAAACAGTGACCAAATTATTGTGTCTCTGATGCTCTCGACGGTTAATCTTCTGACACCCTGACGGAGAGCATTCTGGTTCGTCATTGTAAGACTCAATGTTGACTACCCTACATCTTCAGTCGAGTGGCTGTGGACTCGTGAGAACAACCGTCAAGACATGACACTGATCAATATGAAGAATATAAACAGAATCTGCGTAGACCGAGCAAAACAACAATTCTAAACGAGTGTATCTAACAGAACGAGTGTCCAATCCTCTCCATCTCATCCATCACATACCACTTACTCTCGATCACGATCAGCAAACCAAATCGTACTCTTCTTAGGAACACCTCCATTATACGCCAACAAATTCGGACTTCCAGTCCCAGCATTTCCAACCACATTCTTAGTAGCAAGGCTCTTAATCCGATCCTGCACACTCTTAACAGTCCTCAACCCCTCCTTGGCCCTCAAATACAGCGACAAGCCCGCAACATGCGGACAAGCCATGCTCGTACCGCTCAACGTCTCGGTCGCAGTATCGCTAGTGTACCAAGTGCTCTTGATAGCCACACCGGGTGCAAAGATGTCGACTAGGGGGCCAAAGTTGGAGAAACTGGCGCGGTTGTTGTTTTTGTCGATGGCGCCTACTGTTGTTGCGTTGGGGGCGGACGCGGGCGATGTGTCTTTTGCGTCAACGTTGAAGTTGCCTGCTGCTACTACTGTGTGGATGTTTTGGCGGTAGGCCATTTCGATGGCGAGGTTGAAGGCGTCAGATTTGCCGCCGCCGAGGGACATGCTGATTACGGATTGTTGGTTGCGGCCGGGCGTGTTGGTGATGTTGTTGACTGCCCAGTTGTATCCGTCAAGGACAATAGCAGTGGTTGACTAAAGAGTCAGCTGTGTTCACGATCTTGAGGGGTATTACTTACGCCGGCGTCATGGAAGACCTTGATTGCGATGAGCTGAGCTCTCTTGGATACACCGTATTCCTTTCCAGCGATGGTACCAGCGCAGTGTGTTCCATGGCCGTTGGCATCGACGAATGGAACGCCAGGATAAGCGTTGTAACCGTTGGAAGCTCGCCCCTGAAAGTCTTTGTGGCTCAATCTAATACCAGTATCGATGAGATAGGCGAACATGCCATTACCAGCAGATGGATCATAAAGGTACTCGTCAGAGCCAGTGGTGCGATGGGAGATGGACGCAAGACCCCATTCAGCCTTGGGCTGGACAGCAGCCAGCAGAACCTCCCTAACCGGCTCAACAGCAAGGACCTAACCAAATCAGCACCACTCAATCTCCAATAGGGACAAAACTTACATCCTCGCTCTGGTTGATCTTCTTAATAGTGCTCTTATCAAACTCACCACAATACCCCTTAAAGGTAGAGTTCCAAACCTTATCAACACCATCCTCACCACGACGCGCCAAGCTGGCTGTGTGAATATCACTAACCCACTCAATATGCTGCTCGATTTCCTCCTCCTTTACTTTGGGCTTCAAGGTGATGATGTAGTTATCCTCGACGACCTCGCCAATGGTGAATTGGGCAAGGGCTGCCGAGGGGAGAAGAGCCAGGAGGAGTAGCTTAACGGAGAGCATCTTGTAAAGAACGATGAAGAAGAAGATTCTGATGAAGGTAGATTGTGGAGGAGAAATCGCACCTTCTTATAGAATCCACGGTTCTTCCCCTTGTTATTGGCCTTTTGTTCGGTTGTTCTCCATGAGGCGTTGGGAACCTTTCGCACCTTAATCCGTAATGTCCATCACTCGTCAATTTGTGCACCACTCTGCTACTCAATGTCTTGTATTCAACTTGCACATTAATCTCCAGCTACGAAGATCGTGTCTAGCATTCTGAAACCTCAATATTTTCTAGATGTCGTACCAGCTTTCTTTCATTGCTTCGAGGGGATATTAACAACGACGTGGCAATTGAGACAGACACGCTTATGAACTCGCACAGGGTTTTTGGCTCTATGTCGATTGAGGAGGAACGTTTGTTCTATCTCCTCGGGGACGGTTGAAAGAGGCTCTGTACAGGATCGTGAGTGGTCGAGTGGGGATTTGGAATAAGCCCCTTTTACCACAAGTCCCTGATCCTCACCATGGAAACATCCATAAGAGGTATATAGATATGTTGCCAACAGAGCATCAAGAGCACTAGCCGCTACCGGCCTAAGAGACCAAACCATTTGGATACTTTATGCCAGTTCAGGCCGGCCCTTAGGCTATTTTACATTACCCCTATGTCTCAAAGGACAATTCCATATTGCCGAGTAAGTTGTCAGCTGTCCTGCCTCAGATATCCCATAAAAGACACAAGATCTCCGATACATCATCACGGAACTACCGAAGCAGAGTACAATAGGAATTGAGACAAAATAAGGACGATCTATCGTCCAAATGATTCATTATGTAACCAGGTCTTAGACCCCTATTCAAATCTATGCTTTTCTAAACCCCCAAGACAATCACGCCCCTGCAACAGCCTTCGCCATAACCCTCATCCCCTTATCAAACTCCGCCTTGACGGTGTTAACCTCCGCAAGCTCCTTCAAAACACCCCCTCGCCACCAAGAATACCACTCCGCAACCTCGCCCAAATCAACCTCATCACGCGACAACCACTCGCCCAATATTCTGTGCCACATGGGAAACATGTGCTGCATGAGAACCTCGGCGACGACTCTCCGTCCAAGAATGTACCGCCAGTCCAATATACCTGTAAGTACAGGCAAAGTAGGTTCTTGGTCCGAGGGCTCGACTGTGAAATTCCGGCTGAGATATTTGCCCATTGACGGCAAGACGTGGGACATGACGAGCGGTCGCCATTGATCGCCCAAAACACCCTTCCAATCTTTCAGACCTGGTAACTCGCCCTTCTTGAACTCCCACACGTCGATGAGTTGTCTGAATTTTCGTCTTACGTCTGCCACGAGGCCTGTGCCCTTTGGATCGAGGTGGTAGGATGGTAGGTATTGGAGCCAGGGGAAGAGCCAGACGTGTGGCAACCGGTGACTTTGGCGTCTGGATTTGGGGTTCCAGTCTGAAACGGCTGTTTCTAACTTTCGAACAATATTATCGATGAATTGGGCGCGTACAAATGTTGGGAGAAGATCGTGCCAGGCTTCCATAACGTTGAGCATTGGTGTTGGGTCCAGGACTTCCCATGAACGGACTGCGCCGAGGGCTTTGGGTAGCCAGTTTTTGTACATCATACTTTCGTACGGTGTTGTTGCTTTGTGATGGCGGCGGTAGATGTCGTCTGCTTCAACCGATAAAGAGTCCCATTTGCCGACCGTCTTGCCGTCAGATGTTGGTGGCATGAGTAGTGGCAGTAGCTCCTTGAGCCCTGAAGCAAAGCGTGTCGGTTCTTGGAGAATATCCCAATCTGCCTCGCGAAGGAAGGGATGGATGGCAGCGACGGCGATGTCGGCGATCTCTGATGTCGTCGCCTTGAGCTCAAGTGCTTTGTGTAGACACGCAATAAGCTGATCCCAGTCGCCGGTCACAAGCTCACCACTGACCAATTCGGAAAAGACCTGTAACCTTTCAAAGTCTGATCGTAAATCGTCCATCTCTTGCTCCTTTTCCTTGAGCTCTAAATCAATCCACGTCTTCCTCTCTTGTAGACTCTTCCATTCGTCGGAGAAGGCCAACAGATCCGCCTGCGCTCTCTTGACAAGCTTCCTTGCCTCAATAACTTCTGTGGACTCGGGTGTAGCGGTTCCTGTCGTGGGTGTCATAATACCGCTCGTCGACGTGAGCATCTTGCTGCCCGGCCCTGTCATGTCGAGAATAGGAGCAAATGCATCCGGGATATGGAGACCGGGCGCAGTAGCCTTGAGCTCCTCTGCTGTAAGGTATTTCGGCTTCTGTCGACGTGGTGTACTCGTAGCGCTGTCGAAAGCACCGCCCAGAGACTTCTTCTTTGCCTTCTTGCGCTTCTTCTTCTCTTCCTCATCCGAATCCACCACTTTCTCCCCTCGCATTTCGGCCTGTCGCTTCTCCTCCTTTCTCTCCTGTTCAGACTTCTCCTTGACGGCACCCAAACCAATACCCTGTGGTCGCAGGTTCGCTTCGATGATGACATTTCGACCTTGTCCTTCTTTACCAAGACCTTGACCTTCTTGGTAACCCATCTTGGCCATCATTCGAGCTCCGAAAGACTTGGGATTCGTCTTGCCCTTTGCGCCGAAAGCGCTGGGTTGGGGTTTGTTCCGTGGCGTCGGAGAGCCTTCATCGCGCGGGTTCTTGAGGACGGGGTCTTTTGCTGATGAGGGAACAAAGCCCATGCCGAGAGGGTTCTTTCCGTCGAATCGAGTTCGGAAGGCTGGTCGGGATGGTGCTTCGGCACTTGCGCTTCGACTTGAATCTTGGGTATTGTTCTGCGCGAAGCCGCGTGCACCTGCGAAGCCGAGACCTATTCCACGAGTATTCCCTTCTTCCTCTTCCTCGTCCTCCTCATCCTCATCTTGGTCCATAGCTGTTCCCAGCATTGGTCGATTATCTTCGGAATCTTCGTCGTCTTCCTTTTCGTCTGCGCCAGTAGAAACAAAGTTCATGCCCTTATTTCTCAAAGTCGTTCTTTTCCATTTCCTAGCAGGACCGTCGTCCTCGCTATCGGAGCCAAAGATGCCTAGCGCTGCCTTCTCCTTGTTATTACGACCCGTGCGACGTCTCTTGCGAGGGTTGAAGTCACCGAAGTCGTTGTCGGCATCGAGGCCTGGCGCAAGGTGCTCATCTTCAGATTCGTCCTCCGATGAAGAATATTCGGCTGCGGCCTTTTTCGTTAGACGCGAAGGATCAAATGATGATCCTGTTGAGCCGTTCATGGTCGCTGTGTGGTTTGTTGTGGTTCGTAGACAATTATTGTTTTTGGGTGCGCGAGCGCACTTGGGCAAAGATTGGAGCAAGATCTCGACGCGATAGGCGGAAGCTAAACATGACGATGTTCAAGACTGACCCACAGGCAGCCAGATCTTATCTTCACGTGCTAGCTCTCTTATCGCTCTCTATCGCACATGCACCACCACAAGAGGCTGATAGACAGGCGTGGATCACGACTTGTCCTTCATCACATCACCAAGTAGGTATTCTAAACGCTCATTCAATCCATTTCACAAAAATCCACTATAGGCTGATAGCCTGACAAGGATCGTGCCTTTTTCTTACTAGACACACCACCAACAACACGTGTAATTCACATCGGCAAGGTACTATAGGTTGTCAATTTCCCTCCCGCTGGACTCTCTGATCTCTACCTATGATCATGGACTTATTTAGGTGATGACTTTGCCATCTTACAGGGACCTTCAGACTACAGGAAATGGTTTGAAGAATCTACGGCATGCGCGCCATCACCTCGATTTACCTTTCTTATAATGATCGAGGTCGAAAGATGTGTTAGCTATTGGCATATTTATGCTTGGCTCGATCTAAACCATTAATACATACCCAAGGTCGAGCATTACCCCTCCATACTTTGGGTTCTGCCACTTCGGTGCCAACCACTTGTGTTTCTATACTGCTTCAGAACCAATGTGTCATAAAGACTTTTCTATCTATCAGGCATAGCCGTCAAAGACAATTATTACCCTCCATTACTTGCTTTAGTTTTCATAAATGAATCTTATTCGTGTTGAGGTTGCCCTTAACCAGTTAAACAGGTTGCAGAGGTATCTATGGAGATGGATCCTTCCAGCTTAAGGACTTTTTGTTCCTTGTTATATTTTACTACGCTGTAATAAGATTTATTAGAATTGGAGGAAGTACTTAAAGGAGAATTTAAGTGCGCTTTAGAGGGAGCAATCGGGGCTTTTAGAACTTGGCTACTTACATATAATCCGGACGGGTGGTGTGGCCAGCAGTAGTATGAGCCTGATGTTTGGTGCTTGAGACAAAGATGCGCTTGGAGGATCATGACTTCAGTGCTAGGTATTACAAAGTCAACACTGTCTTTGCATTAAGAACAAATAAGAGCTATTTCAAAGCAACGCCACAATTTTCATAAGAAGTAAATCACACGCCAAAATGAACATAAGGGACCCAATGCGACGGTCCCATCTCATCATCGCACGCAATAGCATCTCTCAGCCTTCGATCACCGTCAGTTGCACTACCTTCTACCAAGCTCATCGACATGTCACGCCAACGATCTCGGAGTTGTCGAGTTGCGTTATGTAGCCCCCGGCATACCGATTCATCTGTCATAGATCCTTCCCTCATACCTTCATACGTGATCCTCGCCATATCCACACACAGCTCATCATTAACCTCCCAAAGAGTACCGATAACATGCCGGAAGCCCGCTAACTGACAGGCGCTGATTAAATGGATACTCTCATCAACATACCTTTTATCTTGGATCCGTCCGGTTCCGCATGCAGAGAGGTAAGCAAGGAAGGGTAAATGCTTACGGAGGTTAATCTCAAGCAGATTGGCGACTGTTAGGGGATTTTCTTTTCTGTCTTGTAGAAGCAGACGGCTCCTCATTGGATCGTGGCTGTCTGTATGGCCATGTCCAGCGAAATGAAACATCTTGCATCGCGCCAAGTGTGTCATGATGTCGTCTTTGTGCTGTCCTGGCTCAATGGGTTCCAGAAACATCGCTTTGACCAAGTGACGAATCACCTCTATTTCTCTGGCTGCAAAGGGAAGACTGGCCTGCTGTGGCGTGTGTTCCATAGCGACTAGAAGTGCCTGGTTCGGGCCTGATGCGGTTTCTCTTTGGCCACGTCGTCGACTCTGTATTATTGTCCTGATAGAGGAGCTGTAAGTCGACATGACCCTATCTAGCACGCTGGCGGATGCATCGTCGTGGCGTCCTGCGGCATGAAGTGGGAATCTGGTCATGATGCCTGTAGCAACCCACCAAATTCGCGGCCATTTCTCGAACGACGATGTGTGACGGTGAGTGAAGCCCAAGGCATCCAGAATTCGATGAGCAACTGTATCCCAGAGCCACTCGAGGGTCTCCATCTCCCTGGGGTCGCGATTCCGCGCTTCCTGCTCCATATCGTTGGGCAACGCCACGGAGCGCACCTGGTGCTGCTCCACGAGTATAGCATCGCATCGGTACTCACTTGTATTAATGACGACGATGGGACCATACTTCGCAGCAGCCATTAATTCTGTTTCGCTGGGGGCATCCAAGAAGTCCTTGAATCCAGGCTGTTGTTGAATCTCGACAATCAGCTCATCCAGTTTGTTGCCCGCATCGTAGCGCCGAGATGCTCGAGCCTGCTGATCAAAACCGCTAGAGACAAGGGTATCATGCTCGACTGGCGGGTCCAACTCATCTCGAAGAGCGACGAATCTCTCGGAGAGTTCGGGATACCTTGCCTGTAACTCCATAACATCCGTCCGCATCTCCTCCAGCGCTGTCGCAAGCACACCGCGGCCCTGCTCCAGGAACTTGAGCGCAACAATCGGGCCTCTTTCAGCATGCAAAGCAGCCGCTGCGGCATTGGACGCCAGTCCCACAACCTGACCAAGCAGGTGCTGCTTGTCTGGATTCTCAAGAGATCGTGCTGTGAGCTTTGGCACGAGACTGACAGCAATTTCTAGAGCTTCGTATACCTGTCCCCAGTCCAAAGTGGTGCTACAGATCTGAAGAATTGCTATACCTGCTGCTATACGATCGAGTGTTGGGGCGTTCAGGTCACGGAGGGCTGTTTGGAATTGGGAGAGTGATTCTTCGTGGTCCACATGCTCGTCTGTTATCGCATACCTGAGATCAAGGCCAGTGCCGAGGTTGACGAGATATCTTGCCCTTTCAGGGTGACTCTTTGGCATCGTGATGACTGCTTCTTGTAGAGCTTGGATAGCCTTGTCGAGATCGGTCCTCGTATTTTGTTTCCTGTATCTTTCCATGAATCGAATACCAAGGCTATTCAGATACACCGGTCTTCTTGTGTGGACAGTTGGTGTTGCGTCAACAGCTTTACTGGCCGCTTCGATAATGGTGTCCAGATCAGACATCGAGCCCGCAGACTCCCTAGAATATCTGTCCCCTAATCTAGTGGCAAGGCCGTGCAAATACATTGCCCTATTAGGATGATTGTTCGGCGTGATCTCCACTGCTTCTCGTGAGAGTCTAATCGCCTCATCAAGATCGGCTGGGGACCTCATCCTGGTGTACCTATCGCCAAGAGCTACTCCAAGATTATGCAGATACAACGCCCTGGTCGGGCTACTCTCTGGTGTCATCTCAATTGCTTGTTTGAGTATCTCGGTAACGGTATCAAGATCGTTTATCGCGCTGATCGAAGCATATCTGGCTGCTAGTCGGGCACTGAGGCTATTCAAGACCGTAGCCTTGTTTGGGTGGTTCTCTGGCATTATATCAGCAGCTTGTTGTAGAGTCCGAACAGACTCATCCAGATAGACTTTTACTCCCTCTACATCGTATTTGTCACCAAATCTGTTGCCAAGGCTGAGTAGGGATGTAGCATGCGTAACAGAATTGACTGGCGACAGCTTGATCGCCCGCTGTGTGACTTCGATGGCGTTATCAATGTCCGCGGTGTCTCCTGTCCTCGAATATCTCTCCCCAAGCCGATTACCCAAGTTACATAGGTACATTGCCTTGTCAGTTGCCACCTTTGTTGTGTCGACTGCCTCCTGGGTGACTTGAATAGCTTTTTCAATGTCCGTGGTGTCTCCCCTCAAATAGCCCTCACCTAGACGGACGCCAAGATTGTTTAGCCAGGCAGCTCGGTCTGGATGGTCCGTCGTCACCAAAGCGATCGCCTCTCCGATGAATCGGAGACAATCCTTGAAATCAGTTGCTGCTCCTGTTTTGGAGTACTTGCGTCCAAACTGGTTGCCGAGGTCGTGCATGTAGATCGCCCGCTTTTTCGAGTCTTCTGGGATCAGATCAAGGGCTTCTCTCAAGGCCATGATCGCATCGTCGATATATGAATTTTCGTACACTACAGAGTATAAATCCCCGAGCGACTGTCCTAGATTGTTTAAATACATTGGTCGGTCCGGGTCGTCGAATGGCGTTGTATTGACTATGTCCTGCGCGACTCGGATGGACTCGTAGAGATAGCCCATTTCTCCAGTTCTTGAGTATTGGTGCCCCAGCTGAATGCCTAGGGTATTCAAGTATAGGTCCCGATCTGAGGAGTCGTCTGGCGTCAGGTTGATAGCGTCTCGTATGGCGTTGAGGGCATTGTCAAGGTCGGGTCCTTCGCCTGTTCTCTTATATCTATCTCCAAGACGAAGCGCAAGACTGTTCAGGTACATTGGGAGGTCCGAATCATCCTCTGCAGTTGAATTAATCGCTTGCTGCGTGATTTCGATAGATTTGTCGAGATCCGCCAGACTACAAGTCTGGGCATATTGGTCGGCGAGCGCAGTACCAAGGTTGTTCAAGTACATGGCTCTATCAGGATCGTCATCTGATGTGAGCTCCAAGACTTGACGCATAATACGAATAGCATCTTGGATGTCTCCAACTTCCTCCGTCATAGAATGTCTCTCAGCGAGTCGGATTCCGTAGTTGCTCAAACGTCCGGCTCTGTCTGGGGAGTCCACTGGTGTGTTGCTGACAGCTTCTCTACTGACTTGGATGGCTTCTTCGAGATCGTCTGTATCTCTCGTTATCGAGAATCTGTCTCCGAGTGCAACCGAAAGCTCGTCTAAATAGACAGCCCTGTTATGATGATCCCATGGCGTCTGATCTAGCGCTCTTCTCGCGTCCTGGATCACTTCGTTGACTTGATCAATGTCCGACATTTTCCTAGACACATGGATTCCTGCCGGCAGGCTGTTTTTTATCGGATGGCAACTAACAAAGAACTGAAGCCCAAGATTCTAGACTGGTTAATTGCGCTTGTATAATTGCTGTTACTTCTAGAATCCGAGTCGTAGAAACTTGAATCAAAGTTCTACAACTCAGCTCGGCTGACGGTAGACATATCAACAATCAACACTGATGCACGTCAGCCGCCACAATATGCAGGACTGGAGGTCTCAACGTATGAACCATATCGCTAGAGTTCCAGACATTCGGCATACCAAGGTTCGAAGTCGAACTTGGGTCGATGGTTTCGGTTGTGTCATGAGAAGGTGTTGAACTTGGGGCAAGCCTCGCCCTCATCACAAAGGCATCGCTCCGAGTAAGGAATACAGTCAGTATGAATTCTAATGAGATATCCCAGAAGTTAGCAAACCTTGCCCAAACCCCTTCAGCATGGCCTGACGTAAAGCGAATGCGCAGTTGACGATGATAGTCTGGTATTTTGACTAACCTGGAGCACAAGAGACGAAATAACTTTGGTCACTCTATGCCATTTAAGACAGGTATTTAGGCTACTTTATTCTGACGCCACAACCTTGAGATGACATTCTCTCTATTACCCACCTGCATAACAAGGCCTTTTCTCTGCCAGGCCATGACCATTGAAGACATCTGCTACCCCTCACTATCTTGCTTTTGTCTCCACCGATGGATCTTGTTCGCATCAAGGTTACCCTTGACCAGTCAAACGGCTTGTAGAGGCCCAACCAGATGGATCCTTTCAGCTTAAGCACGACACGTCAACAGCTCCATGGTTGCTGAGCAATTGAAAGCGAGGCGAATAATGGACATATTTCTTGCATCGTCTACTTGGATGTTCTGCAACGGGTTCATGCCACTTAAGCTTTGACCCAGAGGCTGAAAGCTGAAGATTTGCTGTTGGATCTGCTCCACTTCAAGGTTGAAAGGAATGTAGGAACCCGAAACCAGTAGCTGTGGCTTGTTTCCCGTTCCTGTCAATCTGCAAGGGAGTTATATCTGGGGAAATGGACAGAAAACATTAATTTTCGGTACAATATCCAGTGTAATTACACTTCATGAACAATATCTCTTTAAATAGGAATCCATGGTTGTTGATGTTGATCTTTATGCGATTTGACGTCGGTCGGTGTGGCTGCCCACTGTCTGTGTCTGTGTCTGTTTCTGGGGCAATGGCGGTAGATTGGGCGTCAATAAAGAATTGTGACGGGACCACTTGAATGACAACACACAGGGCAGCCATAAAGTACCTGTACCTACTTCTGGTCTGTGGCACATATTTTATACAGTCATATTTATACTAATATCCTCCCTTTCCCAATTCGACATATACATCTGTACTCTGTACTTTTACGAATTTTACGAATACATAACATAACCAATTTGTAGGTCCCTGGAAATCCCATTTCCCTCCCGTCCCCCGTATTCTGGCCCTGTCCCAAGGTTCATTTCCACTGTCGGACCCCTGTTGAATCAGGTGACAGACGCTTGTTGACTTTCCCCTCCAAAAATCCATCAAACAAGTCAAGAACCCTCCAGCCCAAACAACAAGGATCCAGGAACAAATAAGAAGTCACTTGCCTTGCTTGTTTTACGGGTGTATTCTTTCTTGTTTCGAGTCGTCGCCATTGTTGCGCATCCTTCCTTCCGTCTTTGAATCAGAGTAATTGGCTTTCACTGACATTGCGCCGTCTTTTACAGAAAGAACAACGCATCTGCTTTGCTTCCTCCTTTAACAAACGCGACAACCACCAAACCTCTTCCCTTTTGATACCCGTCACTCTCGTCTTCGTTTCTACTTGGTATGTTTTGCGAATATCCCCAACATCATAAGGCCGCATACTCTTACAGAGTATCCTGCGCGCCCATGGCAACTGCAGCCCAAATAGCCTTATGATGGATCCCAAAAAGCGCTCCGGCCTGATTCATAAGCTAATTACCCGCTTAGTACAGTTTTTTAAACCCAAGAAACGACATCATACACTCGAAAGATACCCCGTCTCGAGCTCTCCCCAATACCAATTCTCCGACGATATAGCAATCATGGCCGACGAAGAAGATTTCTCCTCCATTCCCTTGCCCGACCGCTTCACACACAAGGTCTGGAAGGTCAGAAAAGCAGCATACGAAGAAGCTACCAAGCAATTCGAGAAGTCCCCTGACGAGTCGGATCCTTGTTTCCGACCATTCCTGAGCGACGCAAGCTTATGGAATAAGGCTGTTCTCGACTCAAATGTTGCTGCTCAGCAAGAAGCCGTTACCGCCTTGTGCGCCTTTCTCAAATATGGTGGAAGAGACTGCTGCTTAAGGACGCGGGGCCAGACCATTACTCCCATGGTCGAGAAGTGTCTTTCCTCCACTCGAGCCGCCATCAAGCAAAATTCTATCGAAGCTCTGCTACTCTACATCGAGCTCGATGTTGCCGGACCCGTCATCGAGGAAATGCTTCCTGGATTGAACAACAAGGTCCCCAAGAACGTTGCTGCGACCCTAAACGCCCTCACACAAATCTTCCACAACTATGGCTGCAAGGTCGTCGACCCGAAACCTGTGCTCAAGGCACTCCCCAAAGCCTTTGGTGCTGCTGACAAGAACGTCCGTGCTGAGGCTACAAACCTGACAGTCGAGCTTTACAGATGGTTGAGGGAGGCTATGAAGCCCATGTTCTGGGGTGAGCTTAAGCCTACCCAGCAAACTGATTTGGAAGCGCAGTTCGAGAAGATCAAGGCCGAGGGTGCCCCCAAGCAAGAACGTCTGCTCCGATCGCAACAAGAAGCTTTGGCCGCTGCTCCCGAAGGCGGCGAGGAAGGTGAGGAGGGCGGAGAAGAGGGAGGTGAAGCTGAAGAAATGGACGCCTTCGATCTAGCCGAGCCTCAAGACGTTAGCAAGAAGATTCCACCCAATTTTAGCGACCAGCTCGCCTCTTCGAAGTGGAAGGACCGAAAAGAGGCTGTCGACGCCCTCCACTCAGCACTCAACGTCCCTCGAATCAAGGAAACCGATTTCAACGAAGTCACCCGCGGCTTGGCCAAGTGCATGAAGGACGCCAACGTTACTGTTGTTACCCAAGCCGCTCTTTGCATCGAGCTCCTCGCAAAGGGTCTTCGCCAGGGCTTTGCTAAGTACCGCTCCACCGTTATGCAGCCCATCATGGACCGCCTCAAGGAGAAGAAGGCCGCGGTGGCAGATGCGCTTGGTGCTGCTCTCGACGCCACCTTTGCCTCTACCAACTTGTCTGAGTGCATGGAGGATATCATTGCTTACTTGAGCAACAAGAATCCCCAAGTCAAGGAGGGTACCATGAAGTTCTTTGTTCGCTGCCTGCGAACTACACGAGATGTGCCCAGCAAGCCCGAACAAGCTACTATCGTTGAAGCTGGCAAGAAGCTCCTGTCCGAGTCAAGCGCCTCTCTTCGTGATGGTGGTGCCGAGATTCTTGGTACCCTCATGAAGATCATTGGTGAACGTGCTATGACGGCCAACCTGGAGGGACTGGACGACATTCGCAAGAACAAGATTAAGGAGTATTTCGATGCCGCCGAAGTCAAGGCCAAGGAGAAGCCCAAGCCCAAGCCTGCTCCTGCACCCAAGGCCGCTCCCGCGAAGAAGGTTATGGGTGGAAAGAAGCCCGTCGCCAAGAAGCCTGCTCCCGCCGCTGCTGCTCCCGTGATGCCCGATGATACCCCTCTCGCTCCTCAGCCCACTCCCCGAGCAGCCCCTGGCAAGCTTGCGAAGCCTGGTCTTGGTGGATTGAGGAAGAAGACAATTGGTGCCCCTCCCGGCTCTCCTCGTCGCGCTCCCGCAGCACTTGTTATGCCCGACGACGACGACGAACCAGCGCCCGCTCCTCCACCTCAGCCTCGCATGGGACTCTCTCGTGGCCTCGCTGGACGCTCTCTCGCCAAGCCTGCTGCACCCTCACCTCCAGTCGAACCAGCCTCGCCACCACCATCTAGTGGTCTCACCGCTGTGGAACGAGCCGAGATCGAGGAACTTCGAGCTGCCAACGACCGACTCACCCGCCAAGTTGACGAGATGCGACAAGAACGTAGCAAGTTCATGTCGGAGATCCAGGAACTCAAGAACCAGAACGCTGGTTTGATCGAAGACCACACCCGTGACGTGTTGAGCATCAAGGCCAAGGAGACTCAACTGGTTCGTGCACGAAGTGATGCAGAGGCTACCGAGCAGACCAACGACCGCTTGAGACGCGAACTGGAAAGACTTAAGAAGGCTTTGAGCACCGCCGAAAGATTCGAAGGCTCGGGAAGCGGCATGGCAAGCCCTCGCCTTGCTTCACCCACGAACGAAGACGTCTACAGAGACCATGGACCTCCATCAGTCAGCCGCCATAGAATGAGCATTGCTAGTAGCATGTCCGAAGAGAAGGAAAATGGAGAGGCAATGGCACCTCCTCGTAACAAGTTCAGTCCCGAGATGCGATACGCTGGTAGTGCAAGCTCATCTGGTCGTGGATCCCCGGCTCGCGGTTTTAGAAGTTCCCGACCCTACGGCGATGAAGACCATATACCAGCTCCCTCCCAACGTCCTATGTCATCACTGCCTCAACCCACAGGAAATGGTGCTGAGAGTTGGAGGAGAGCAGCTGAGGTGACGAGTCAACTGAAGGCCCGAATTGAACAGATGAAGGTATGTTGATGTCTTTCTTCCGCTTGCACACATGTAACTAACAAACTCGCAGGCCAAACAAGGACTCGCTCGACCTTAGAATTGTCAGAAACAAATTCAGCAATGATTGTTTGGTACAGTACTTTTAATGATGATGATTTTTGGGGTTTCATCGCGGAAAAAAGCTGGATGGGTATTACCTGGGACAGAAACAGACGTGTCCCAGTCCGGTTGCATCTTGGTGGCGTTGGAACTTGTGTCACCATCTTTCGCTTCAAGGGGGTCTGATAGAATTATAAATGGGCTACAGCTATTGGGATTGTAGGAGCAATACCCGCGGCGGGTCAGAGATACCTAGTTGTTTAATGCATGAAGTTGATGATTTCTATTCAGTTTTGTGTCTGAAGCCGAGTATCTGGTGATGAGTGTTCACTTACATGCCATCTGAAGGATCGAGCATCTGATGGTGCATTCACTTGCATTTGTCGCGAAGCCTTGGTCTTGTCTTGTTTGGACATCAATTCATTAACTAACGTAAGAAAGTACAAAATCCCACAACTCCGTGATCGCTAGCGCTCATGCTGATCTTGCGTAGATTGCAAGTTACTACTTGTCTTCCTTCTTCTCAGACTTATCGTCCTTCTTCTCATCGGACTTGTCATCCTTCTTGTCCTTGGACTCGTCCTTCTTCTCAGACTTGTCATCCTTCTTATCGTCCTTCTTCTCGGACTTGTCGTCCTTCTTGTCCTTGGACTCGCTGTCCTTTGAGTCATCTTTCTTCTCAGACTTGTCGTCCTTCTTCTCTTCCTTCTTGTCAGATGACTCCTCCTTAGGCTTCTCGTCCTTGCCCTCATCCTTGGATTCAGCCTTCTTGTCATCGCCCTTAGACTCAGACTCAGACTCCTTGTCCTTGTCCTTGGACTCGGACTTCTTCTCGTCTCCCTTTGACTCGGACTCGGACTTCTTGCCCTCATCCTTGTTCTCGCTCTTCTCCTCCTTCTTGTCACTCTTCTCCTCAGAAGCCTTGGCCTTGTCATCACCCTTCTTGTCCTTATCGTCATTCTTCTTCTCCTTATCACCCCCCTTCTTACCCTTCTTCTTCTCCTCTTCCTTCTTCTTCTTTTCCTCCTCCTTTCTCTTCTTCTCTTCCTCAGCCTCCTTCTTTCGTCGGCGCTGCTTCTCCTCCTCCTCCAGCTTCTCCCAGTTGGTTTCGTGGTCCGCGATACCGTCTCGGGCGAAGTTGTTGCTCAGACCCTTCGCGGTGATAGCATCACCCTGCTTGATCTTGGCGCGACCGATCAAAGAGATGAAGATTGACAGACCGACCATGGCTGTCAGGAGGAAGCGGTAGGAACCGTACCAGCGGGGTGCCCAGCCCTTGGTCGCGGCGCGAGAGTCGGCGAAGTAGAGACCGACGAAGGCCATGAATTGGGTGGTCAGGGCGTACTCGACGGGGAGCATGACAGTAGGCCAGGCGACGACTGATGCGGCGAGACCCATGCCGTAACGGAATCGGGTTCGTTCACGGAGGGGTTGCTTCTCAGCGTATTCAAGACCCTGACGCATATGTTAGTCTGATACACATAAGTTCGAGCCATTGCGACTTACCCAGTGAATGGCACCAAGGAAGGAGATAATGACAGCGCCGTATCCGAGCTGGAGAGGCTCGAGGAGGCTCAGGTAGTGCTTGGCCGCCTCGTGATCAATCATGATGGCGTCGTAAAAGGCATTGCCTGTAGGAATCTCCTTGTTCAAGTCCCAAGCAAGAAAGACTGTAGAAAGCGAAGTTCCGAGGTAAGGAAGAGTACCGGCGAGACCGAGAATGTGCGACTCGCGGGGTACGTTTGTGAATGTGAATGTCTCTTTCACGATGCCCTGAACAACATTAGCCACCATTCTCTGTACTACCGTGATGTTTGGAAGCTTACAATATCGTGCTTGAGCTCATTGCCCATATCCTCATCAGCGCTCTTAGAACCCTGAGCTGCAGTCGCGGTGTTGGGCGTTGAGCTTGAAGTGGAAACATGCTTAGGGTCGGATTGGAGAAGTTCCTCTCCGCGTTTGCGCTCAGCTTCATAGTCAATTGGCTGCTTAGGAGGAGGAGGATTCTCAGAGTTGGATTTGCTGGAGTAGACGGCACGATGTTGGCGCAGGAGAGGCGCAATTGATGCGCGGGGGAGGAGAGCTCTGGGGGAAGCTCTGGCTGCGAGTTGCCAGAGGGGACGAGAGGTGGTACGGAACATGATGGACACGCGATAGCAAAGCTACAAAGGGAACAGGCTAATGCTTTAGGAAGGAAGAAAGGAAGATTAAAGAGGAAATAATTTCTGGAATGGAAGCTAAGAAAGTGAAATATTATAACATCGAGTTCTATGGAGCAATGGAATCTTCTTCGACAGCTTCCAAGATCTGGATCAAGATCATGGAGGAGATACGTAATGGCTGAATAATTTGTACCTGAATAGGAACACAGGTGCCGATAGCCGTGAAACTCTGTTGCACGTCAAACAATAACTTTAAGCAGGTACTGGCACTATCCCCGTTTGGCCCGGAAATTGTGTGTTTACTCTCTTGTCACGTCTACATCATCGCGATCTAATCTGAAGCTATGTCGTGACGTCATGAAACTGCCTCTCTCCTCCTGGTGTTGGTTTCTGGCTGAGCACCACCAACATGACTGACAGACACTTTAATTAACGTTGGAGAATATCGTTCCTAAAACGGCATTCGAGTAACGTCAAGAATGTAAACCTTCTGGATGCCAATGAAATACGGATAGTCATGATATGGATTATTTACTTTAGTACCTGACGATGCCAATGCTGCGGCGGGAATGGCTGCCGTTCACATGCTCCACTTGAAAACTGCCCTGTGCTTTGATGTGCCCCAGGTCTGTCAGCTCCGGCTGGACATGCACTGCAGTCCAGGGAGGACTCCAACAGGACTTCCACAGTAATGTTATTGAATTTGAGAAAATACAGTCACTGTGCTTTAGTAGAGTTTAGTATCGGTGCTTCAATACCTCTGTAGTTTGTTTTTTAATGCCCGATCTGTACCTGACTGATATAAAGCTCCTGCTTCAGTTGGAACGTAAAGCTGAAAGCCACTGTCACTTTCTCAACTCAATTCGGTACCTGATCCTCAACCGGCTCCATCCGCAAATAGCAAGTACCTCCAAAACACCGTCGTCATACACGCCACACCATTCCCCAGGCAGCTTCCCACTTTTTGAATTGCTCCGGCGAGGTGCGTCACTCACTCAGAGGACGACACGACCTGATGGAATCCACCTTTTCACCATCACCGCAAACTCGCCCATTTCTTTTATTCAAGAGGCATAATCGATAATACCCTCATCCACTTTTTTCCACCTTCTCTTCTCTGTTATCAGGGATACCCTACCTTTACTCCAGTATCTACGACAGATACAGATACAGACACAGCTTCGTCTGTAACCCCGCTCTGAAACCGTGAGCATACGATTCACCGATCGAGCCTCGCATGGCACAATAATCCCCCGCCGACAAATGACATCCCGATAAACCAAATCAACAAGAACTACTCTCTAATTCCCCGGCCCGGGTTACGGCCACAATACCGCCAGAATGCTCGAAGGCCTCGTCGCTGGCCTGCTCAACCGCTTCCTGGGCATGTACGTTAAGAACTTTGACCCTGCCCAGCTCAAAGTCGGTATCTGGTCGGGCGATGTCAAGCTACGCAACCTCGAGCTGCGCCGCGAGGCCCTCGACCAGCTCAAGCTTCCCATCAATGTCATGGAAGGTCATCTGGGCGAGCTGACTCTTGTCATTCCCTGGTCCAATCTGCGCGGCGCTCCTGTCAAGGTCTTTATTCAAGATGTCTTTCTGCTCGCCAGCCCAAAGGAAGAAGCCGAATACGATCAAGACGAGGAGGACCGCAGGAAACAGCGCGTCAAAATGGAGAAGCTGGATAGCGCTGAGTTGATCAAGGAAAGGAATCAGGAAGGTCTCAGCCAAGAGGAGCAAAAGAAGAGTCAGAGCTTTACGCAAAGTTTGACGACCAAGATCGTCGATAACCTCCAGGTCACGGTCAAGAACATACACATCCGATACGAGGACTCTATCTCGGCACCAGGACACCCCTTCGCTCTTGGTGTTACCCTCGAGGAGTTCAGCGCTGTCAGTACCGATGGCCAGTGGAAGCCTACATTTGTCCAAGACTCAAGTACCGTAACTCACAAGCTGGCGACCCTCGGTGCACTAGCTGTGTACTGGAATACCGACTCAGATCTTCTGGGAACTGGTCGAGAAGCGTCAGCCAACTCCAAGCAGGTTATGTCACACGATGAAATGGTCTCCAAGTTCAGAGAAATGATTGGCAAGGATGCGCAAGAGAATTCCAACCATCAGTTCATCTTGAAGCCTGTCAACGGTCAAGCCAAGGTTGAACTCGACAAGTCGGGTGACATTATGGTACCCAAGTTCAAAGCTAACCTGTTGTTTGAAGAGATCGGTGTTGTTCTCGACGACGATCAATACCGAGACGCTCTAATGATGGTCGACCTCTTCCACTACTTTATCCGACATCAGGAGTACAAGAAATTGCAACCGAAGGGTGTCCGGCCGAAGGAAGATCCCCGTGCCTGGCTGGAGTTTGCGGGCAATGCTGTGCTTTCTAAGATCCACGAGCGCAACCGCAAATGGTCATGGGATTACTTCCGTGAGCGACGCGACGACCGAAAACGATACATCGAGCTGTTCAAGAAGAGAAAGCAAGATCTCCAAATGACGGCTGAAGAAACCGACGAAATTAATAGTCTTGAGTGGAAACTTACATACGAAGACTTGCGGTTCTGGCGATCTCTTGCTCGCAACCAGCTCAAGAAGGAGAATGCCGAAGCTCTCAAGAATAAACCACAAGAACCCCAACAGCAGCAAGGTTGGATATCGTGGGTGTGGGGCTCTAAGCCACAAGAAACGATTGAGCATAATGAAGAGAACACACAGATGACTGAAGAGCAACGGCAAGAGCTGTACGAGGCTATCGACTGGGACGAAAAGAACGCTATCGCCGATGAAGTTGATGTCCCTCGTGAGGCAATAAAAATGTGCATCGAAACATCTCTCAGCACTGGTAGCTTTACATTGAAGAAGAGCCCCCACGACAACGCTGCGGATCTTCTCAGTCTGCACTTTGACGTGTTCAAGGCCAAGGCGTTGCAACGTAAGGACTCGATGCTTGCCAATGTCAGTCTTGGTGGCCTTCGTGTCAATGATGGCACCACACCAGACTCTGTCTACCCCGAGATTGTGCGAGTCAAGGATTCGCCTACCAACAAGCAGCGCAAGCGACTGTCGCTGGTCGAACTTGAGGAGCAGCCTGAGGAAGACCCCTTCTTCCAGTTCGAATTTGAGCAGAACCCAATCGAACGGGAGGGTGACATTGCTGTTGTCGGAAAGATGAAGCCCCTTGAGGTTATCTGGAACCCCAACTTTGTTGTTGGCATCGCTGACTTCTTCCGACCTCCCGAGCGACACATGGAGTCCATTACTGCCCTCATGGAGAGTGCTGGTGCTACTGTCGAGAGCATTCGTGAGCAGACTCGAGCAGGTCTTGAGTTTGCCCTTGAGGAGCACAAGACCATCAACGCTGAGTTGGATCTTCAAGCACCTCTCATCATTGTACCCGTCAGCATTACTACCGAGAACTCGACATGCCTTATTGTTGATGCAGGTCACATCCATGTCAACAGTGAGCTCGTCGACCAAGGCACAATGAAGGAGATCCAAAACAAACAAAAGCAGCAATACAGCGATGAAGATCTCAAGAAACTTGAGTCTGTCATGTACGACAAGTTTATCGTCAAGCTCACATCGACCCAAGTCCTCATCGGACCCTCTGTTGACGAGACCAAGGCCCAGTTGGTCGAGAAGAGTGACGAGGCCCATCTCCACGTTGTTGAACAGATCAATGTCGACTTTGTTGTTGAAACCTCCATTCTACCAAAGGCCCCAAACTTGACCAAGTTCAAGGTCTCTGGTCATCTACCAATGCTTCACGCCACAGTGTCCGACACCAAGTATAAGAACCTGATGAAGGTCATTGATGTGGCCATTCCCAAGTTTGGCAATACATCAGCGGAGAGAATTGAGCAACACAAGGAAGCATCTCGACCTCGACTCAAGAGCAACTCATCCAATAGATCTAGGAGAAAGTCTCAGCGCGAGCGAAGACAGTCTACACCTTTCCCGTTCATGCAGTCTGAGACTGCTGTTGTGCTCGACGATATGGATGAAGATGACGATGACTTTGAAGACGCGGAAGACGGAGGCGACTCGGAGCAACTCAAGGTCCAGCAACGCATTTTCGAGTTCAAGTTCAAGGTTGATACCTTGAAAGGATCGCTTTACCGCAGTGACCCCGATGGACAGAAGCCCGACTCGCTACTGGTCGAGCTTGTTGCTGAGCGATTCGACTTGGAGTTCTACACCAGACCCTTCGACATGGTCGCAGATGTTTCGCTTGGCTCAGTTACTGTTGACGACTTCGTGGACAACCCTTCTGCCGAGTTCAAGTCTATCATCTCATCTGGTGATAGTGAAGATCTCAAGGAAGGCCGCAGTCTGGTCCACGTCAAATATGTCAAGGTCAACCCCGCCTCTCCCGAGTTTATGCCTGTCTATGAAGGCGTCGAGACCAACATCAACGCCGTTGTCTCTACAATTAACCTGATCGTCACTCGCAAGACATTACTTACTCTGCTCGACTTTATCCTCATCACATTCACAAGCAACAATAACAATAACCAGTCAAATAACAACAAGGCGATCACGGAGAGCGATGACGATGACTCGGAGAGCATTGATACCGCTGTCGCAGTTGCCAACGAACCCCAGTCGACCTCTAGCAACGGATCTATTCGAGTCAAGGTTGACCTGAAGAGTATCAGGCTGATCCTCAACAATGATGGCATTCGCCTTGCCACTTTGTCATTCAACAAGGCTGACGCTGGTATCTTCCTGCGAGGCAATACGATGCGAATCTCGGCTAGACTTGGCGATCTATCCCTTGTTGACGACGTCAACCTTGGTGTCTCGGAGGACTCCCACCTTCGAAAGCTTGTCACCATCCAAGGGGATGATCTTGCCGACTTCCGCTACGAGACCTTTGACTCCAGCAACCCCAAGGCATACCCAGGATACGACAGCTCTGTCTTCCTCCGTGCTGGTTCCGTCAAGGTGAACTTTGTTGAGGAGCCATTCCGCAAGATCGTTGACTTCGTGGTCAAGTTCGGAAAGATGCAGGCTCTGTACAATGCTGCGCGCCAGGCTGCCATGAACCAAGCCAACCAACTGCAGCAGAGTCCCAGTCGCTTCAAGTTCGATGTTGTTGTCAATACTCCAATTGTTGTCTTCCCTCGTGTGCAACAACCAGGACAAGTTGAGCGAGATGTCATCACCGCCTACCTTGGTGAGATCTATGCTCAGAACAAGTTCACCCCTCTTGACGACAGCGAGAACTCCGATATCGCTATGAAGCTTTCAGCTGGTATCCGCAACATCAAGCTCACTTCGGACTTCCACTACCCAGGAGGACGTTCGGAAGAGCTGGAGATGATTGATCATGTCGATCTTGGTTTCAATATAACATACGCTGAGCACAAGAATGGCGTCAAGAGACCTGAGACTGAGATCGAAGGAACAATGTCT
Organism: Fusarium citri; assembly: GCA_004367485.1. Classification (NCBI taxonomy): domain Eukaryota; kingdom Fungi; phylum Ascomycota; class Sordariomycetes; order Hypocreales; family Nectriaceae; genus Fusarium; species Fusarium citri. The sequence continues at coordinate 27,194 of QHHH01000244.1, forward strand.
GATCTCAACCTGAGGCTTACACAATACCAAGTCAAGTTCCTCTTGGAGATCTCCAAGTCGGTACCTGCAGCATTTGCTGGTGAAGGTGGTGACAACGAGGAAGAGGCTGCCAAGGCTGTCGACGAAGGCACACTGCAGCGCGCTAAAACCTTCAACTCCGACGACAAATCTGTCGACGAAAAGACATTGGTTGACCTCGGCCCTGAACTTGGCTCTCTTGGTCAAGAGTGGACTAAGCTTGATCTCGTCTTCAGCGTCAACACTATTGGTCTTGAGCTGATCAACGCGCAAGAGAACGAGCCCGTTGAAGATAGCGCCAAGTCCAGTCTGTCCCGATTCTCGCTTGACGACACCAAGATCAAGACAAGGATGCTCTCAGATAGTTCACTGGAGGCAGAGCTGCTCATCCGATCATTTACCATCTACGATAGCCGACCTCGCGACACCAACAAGTTCCGCCGTATCATGTCATCGATGAACAAGGAGGTGCAACAGCTCATGGCCAGTGTCACGATATCGGGTGGCAAGGAGAAGAGCTTGATCGCCATGGCCACCATCGACAGTCCCCGTGTCATCTTTGCTCTCGATTACCTCTTTTCCCTTCAGAGGTTTGCGGTCGAGGCTCTTACTGTTGATGAGAGCAGTCCTATGGACGACGAGAGCATCATGGCTGACAACACACCCGACGAGTCCGATACCGATTCTATGCAGGTGACTGTCACTGGCGGTGCTTCTCGCCCCCGATCGGAAATCTCACGTCGACAAAGCGAGGATGTATCCAAGCAGGGAGAGAAGAAGGAGGAGTCATCCATGAGCATTGCGTTCCGAGTTAACCTCGTCGACGCGCAGGTCATTCTCATTGCCAATCCTTTGACATCTAGCTCCGAGGCAGTTGTACTGTCAATCCGACAAATGCTTCTCTCCCAACAGCATGCCTTGACCTTCCAGATTTCGGAAGTTGGTATGTTCTTGTGCCGAATGGACAAGTTTGAGACCTCTCGCCTACGCATAATCGATGACTTTTCGGTTCAATTGAGTATGGATGGGTCCAAGCCTAATACTACCGACATCCACGTCGACATCGAGCCTCTTGTCTTGCGACTGTCGTTGCGCGATATTCTTCTCGTCCTCCAGATTGTCAGCAAAGCGAGCGAGTTGTCTGGCAACGAGCCAAAGCAGCAGCAGGTCAAGGAAACATCTGCCGAGCAGAAGGCGCGCGAACTCCGAAACGCCGGAATGAAGCAACGATCTGCCAGCGGTCGGGGTCAATCTACCATCGCAGGTAGAAGCAAGGTGACTACGACCAGTCACGCTGTCACTCATGGTGCCGATACCCGGGGCGGCAAAACTCCCGAGCAAGTTGCCCAACAGAACTTTGAGACTCTGTCTGCAACAGTGGAGGGTATTCGTGTTGTACTCATCGGCGATGTCCATGAACTTCCGATCTTGGATATCGGCATAAAGAACTTTACCGCGAGCGCCGAGAACTGGTCTTCCAACCTGAAGGCCGAGACCGCGATTGACCTCTACTCCAACGTCTACAACTTTGCCAAATCCAGCTGGGAACCTCTCCTCGAGCCTTGGCAAGTCGGTTTCGGTGTTGCCAAGGATCCCGTTACTGGATTGATGTCAATCGATGTCGCCTCCAAGAAGGTCTTTGACGTGACCGTCACTACTGCCTCAATTGCGCTGGCTTCCAAATCATTCCAGTTCTTGACTTCCGATGAGGATGTGTTGGACAAGCCTCGCGGCGTTGAAGCACCATACCGCATCAGGAACTACACAGGCTTTGATGTTCTTGTCCACTCTAAGAGCCCAACAAGCGAGGAGCCTATCAACCTTCGCTTGGAGGATGGTCAGGAAGCGCCTTGGAGTTTCGAGCATTGGGAGAAGATGCGTGAGAACTTGCTCACCGAGTCGAACCAGAATTACGTCTCGATTCAATTGGAAGGCAGCGGATTTGACCCAGTCAAGAATGTCAGACTCAACCGTGAGGGCGAGTACTTGTACGGTCTCCGTCCCAAGACGGATGATGTTCTCCACCGTCTCTGTGTTGACGTCGAGCTGGGAACCGACAACATCAAGTACGTGACCTTCAGATCCCCACTCCACGTGGAGAATGCGACCGAGATCCCCGTTGAACTGGGTATCTACGACGCACAGGATGGTCATCTACTCAAGATTGAGAAGATCAATCCTGGTGACTCTCGACCTGCTCCAGTTGGTGCGGTCTTTGAGAAGCGTCTCCTTGTTCGACCTGATAGCGGCTTCGGCTACCAGTGGAGCAATGATCAGCTATACTGGAGAGACCTTCTCAAGAGACCTACCAAGCAGGTGGTCTGCAAGGGAGAGAATGGAGATCCTTTTTACTTCCAAGTTCATTCCCGTTTCGACAAGGGCAACCCATTGACAAAGTAAGTTCATCACACCCCATAACTTCGCAGATACTAACACATCCAGACAATACCCATACATGAAGATCAAGCTTTCAGCGCCCGTCACCCTCGAGAATCTGTTGCCCTACGACTTCAAGTATCGCATATATGATAAAGCGACCAAGAAAGACTGGACCAACTTCTTGCGCAAGGGAGGTGTCAGTCCAGTCCATGTCGTGGAACTCTCGCACTTGCTACTCCTTAGTATCGATATGCAAGATACAGTGTTCAAGGCGAGCGACTTTTCCATCATCAACCCTGGAAACAACGAGGACTTCAAGAAGGAGGGCAGAATTGTCGTCAAGGATGACCAGGGACTGCCCTTGCATCTTTCGCTGCACTACTTCAAGATCCCCAACAGTGGCGGTGCATTCAAGGTTACTGTGTACAGTCCTTATGTCGTCTTGAACAAGACCGGCGTGGATGTTAGGGTCCGCGCAAAGAGTTTCCTCCAGCAAGCCAAACCGGCTGCAGGTCAATTCCCTTTGATGGACACGTCGAACCAAGACCGACCCAAGGCACTACCCTTCATGTTCTCTTATGGCAATGACGATCATCGCAACCGAGCTCTTCTCAAGATTGCCGACTCGGAATGGAGCAAGCCCCAAAGTTTCGAAGCGATCGGAAGCACCACTGAGGTCGTGCTGAACTCGGCGACCAAGGACAAGGAGATCCACGTCGGTGTCACTATTGAATCAGGTGAGGGCAAGTACAAGCTCACCAAGGTTGTGACGCTTGCGCCTCGATTCGTTCTACACAACAAGATGGACAGTGAGATTCTCGTTCGGGAGTCCAGCTCTTCTGGTTATCTGACACTAGGCGACGGCGCCCTACAACCTTTGCACTTTATGCAAAAGTCAAAGGTCAAGCAGTTGTGTCTTTGCTACCCCGGCGTGAACAACTCGTGGACTGCTCCCTTCAACATTGCGGATATAGGTACTCATTATGTCAAGATCGCCAAGGCCGGACAGCGACAGAACCTTGTCAAGGTACAGGTTCTTATGGAGAACTCTACGGTCTTCTTGAACCTCAGCATGGAGACAAAGACTTGGCCATACTCTGTGCGCAACGAAAGTGACATCGAGTTCATGTTCTGGCAGGCCAATCCCAACATTGACGAGGAAGGAGTCGAGGACCGCAGCGGCTGGAGACAGGTCAGATATCGTCTGCCGCCACGAAGTGTCATGCCCTACGCATGGGACTTCCCTGCCGCCAAGTTCCGCGAGATCATCATTTCTGCTAATGGAAAGGAACGACATGTCAAGTTGGCTGAGATTGGTAACCAGATTCCGATGAAGTTTACCACGTCCACTGGAAACCAGAAGATTGTCGACATCAATGTCGCTGCCGACGGACCGAAGCAGACGCTTATTCTCAGCAACTTCCGCGCCAGCAAGAGTATGTACAAACCCAAGGCGTTATCGCGAACCAACACTGGCCCCGAGGCTTTCGAAGTCAAGGATCAAGACACCGGTGCGACGTTCCGAGCTCAACTCAAGTTGGCGGGTATTGGTGTTTCTCTGGTCAATGCTCAAATGAAGGAGCTTGCCTACCTGACTTTCCGAGACGTCCAACTGCGATACAGTGATTCGCCACTGATCCAGACAATTTCCATGGCGATCAAGTGGATTCAGATCGATAACCAGCTGTACGGTGGTATCTTCCCCATGATCCTCTACCCGACTGTCGTGCCGAAGAAGGCGCAAGAGGTGGAGGCTCATCCATCGCTCCACGCTATGGTCAGTCGTGTCAAGGATGACTCGTATGGTGTGCTGTACGTCAAGTACGCCACGATTCTACTGCAGGAAATGTCAGTTGAACTGGATGAAGACTTTGTCTTTGCTCTTCTCGACTTTACAAACGTTCCAGGCGCTAGCTGGACAGAGGTTGATGAGGGCGGCAAGCTGTGCGACGAGGACCTTGACATTCCAGAGCCGTCAGGCACACCAGCTGGAACAGACATCTACTTTGAGGTCCTCAACATCCAGCCCATGCAGCTTAACCTCAGCTTTATGAGGACGGAGCGTGTCAACGCTGAGGACAAGACATCATCTCGCAACCCCATCATGTTCTTCCTCAACGTCATGACCATGGCAGTCGGAAACGTCAATGAGGCACCGCTCAAGTTCAACGCGCTCATCTTGGATAACGTTCGGGTTACCACGGCTGTACTCATCCAGAACTTCTCAAGCCACTACAGTCAAGAAGTCATGTACCAGATCCACAAGATTCTTGGATCCGCCGACTTCCTCGGCAACCCTGTGGGTCTGTTCAATAGCATTTCGTCTGGCGTGACGGATGTGTTCTACGAGCCATATCAGGGTCTGATCTTGTCGGATAAGCCTGAGGAGTTCGGTTTGGGCATCGCCAAGGGTGCTGCTTCATTTGCGAAGAAGACGGTGTTTGGCTTCAGCGACAGTTTCTCCAAATTTACAGGCAGTCTCAGCAAGGGACTTGCCGCGGCGTCGCTGGACAAACAATTCCAGGATCGTCGCCGTATCACAAGGGCTCGCAACAAGCCGAAGCACGCCTTGTACGGTGTTACTGCCGGTGCCAACAGCTTCATCACCAGTGTCGCATCGGGTGTAGGTGGCCTTGCCCGCAAACCTTTGGAAGGTGCCGAAACAGAGGGAGCTCTCGGATTCTTCAAGGGTGTCGGTAAAGGCTTTATTGGACTGGCTACCAAGCCTGCTGTGGGAGTACTTGACATGGCCAGCAACGTCAGTGAAGGTATTCGCAACACAACAACCGTGTTTGACCAAGACGGTTTGGACCGTACACGTTATCCACGATACATCCCACAAGATGGTATCGTGCGCCCGTACAACCCCCGGGAAGCTCTCGGGCAATATTGGCTCAAGCAGGTGGACAACGGAAGATACTTTGACGAACAGTACATCGGACACTTGGAGCTTCCAAAGGAAGACATGGTGGTCATGATCACTTATGCTCGCATTCTACTTATTAGGTCCCGACGTCTTACCAGCGAATGGGACGTGCCGTTGAAGGACGTCCAAACTATTGCTAAGGAGAGAACTGGTGTTAGTTTGTCGCTGAGAGGAGGTGCTAATGGTCCCTTCATTCCTATTGGGGAGGGCAGTGAGAGAGGATTTCTTTATAAGATGATTGGTGTGGCGGTTGAGGAGTTTAACAGAAGGTTTAGGAGTGGAGAGTAAGCGTTAGCAGTAAAGAGTAAAAGGGTATACGATTAAGAGGTTATACAATGCAGTTGTAATTAGCACGATGGTGTTTGGCGTTATTAATAAGAACACGAAGTAAACTATACCTTGTGCCTGTTGCAAATGTGTTGTTTTATTCAGTGCGCCTCTGCAGATATCTGATGACCGTGGCAGTTCAACGATGATCTCGCGCAGCGTGTCGCCCGAGGAAACGCTGTCAATCGCGCACTCAACTACTCAAGTTTACAATCAGCTACACGCGATAGCTCATTTAGTGTGAGCGACGGGCCGATGAGAGAAAAGCTAGATCGGTCGGATACCGGTCGATGGGGTTTACTGGTCTCGCGTGATTTGCGATCTGGAAAAGTCGACCCTAGATGCCCCGCTATCACCTGTCATGATACGATGTATCCAATGCCGCAAAAAGATTGACGAGCAGGAATGGCCTGTGCCTCGGACGAGTGTGGAGAGATTCAGGGTCCATTATTGTGTCCATTATTCTGCCGAAAGATGTTTCGTTTACGCAATTGCCGAGAATAAACGAGGGCTGATGCAGTCCGTCGATGAAGGAGTGCCAGAAGGCTTGATCACCGAGAAGAGTAGAATAGGAGGACGCAAAGCAGATCATCAAAGTTGGGAAATGTCACAATGGACTTGAGTAGTGTTCTTAATTATGGCCATCTCGTGGCTCAGTATAGCATTGGTATATATAATAGTATAGCATATCATCTCAAACATGTATCATCCGACCATGAAATCCTCGATGCTTCATTTTTTTTACGTATCTTCTTTTTCTTACACACACATATCATATCATCGATCATTGGCTTCGAGTAAAGTCGGACAGCTGGGTAGTAACGACAAGACCAGCGACACTGGCAGAGGTGAGGGTGGCCAGAACACCAGAGACAAGGGCAGAGACGGCAAGACGCGCAACGTCACCACCTCGAGAGGGGGCAAGCTGGCTGAGAATACCAATCTGGATACCCAGAGAACCGATGTTGCCGAAACCGCAGAGAGCGTAGGTGGCGATGAGTTGGGAGCGGGGGGAGAGACCGTAGTATTGGGAGGTGGGGTCGTCGGTGGTGAGGTCAGTGAATGCGTTGTACTCGTTCTGGAGGTGTTAGTATCAGCATGGAATTGGAGAGGCGTGAACTTACGGTGATAATCTTCTGAGCGATGAGACGGGCAACGGGGAGAATATCTCCAGTGGAGTTGGTTCCGTTGGTGCGGGAGACACCAAGCAGGAAAGAGATGGGGAAGAGAAGGTATCCGAGAATCAACTGCAGAGTAAGATCGTACTCGCCGCGAAGGTTGATGTAGCTTCCGATCCAGGTAAGGATACCGTTGATGAAAGCGACAAAGGCGATGATGCAGAGAAGAGAGGTGATAATGGTACCAGCGATCTTGATACCCAACCAAGCACCATTAGCAAAAGCGTGAAGAGCGTTCTCAGCCTTGTGCTCGTCATCGTCGGGGATGACAACGCGTCCAGCTGTGAGAGTCTCCTCGGTCTCGGGGTATCGCATCTTGGAGATGGCCAGAGAAGCAGGAATGGACATGATACACGAGGACACGAGAGCTTCACGGTTCAGACCAAGACCAATGTATCCAACGAGAGTGGAACCGGAAATGGTGGCGAAACCACAGGTCATGATCTGGTGAAGCTCGGCCTTTGTCATGTGAGGAACAAAAGGTCGGACAAGCATAGCAGATTCTCCCTGACCGATGAAAGGCGTAGCAGCAGCGACGACAGCCTCGGCACCAGAAACTCCAAGACCCCAGAAGACGAAAGTGGCGAACTTGATGATGAACCATTGGATGAATCCGATGAAGTACAGGACCTGGACGAGAGAGATGAAGAAGATGATGGCGGGGATGACGCTGAAGAAGAAGTTGGTCGTGGCAGCGACATCAGGGTTGGTCAGGAAAGCAACACCATCTCGGGCGAAACCCAAAAGATCAGCTGCGCGCGCGGCGATGAAGCTGAAGATGTCGTATCCAACACCGGTTCGTAGGACGAAAAGACCAATGACGTACTGCGTCAGCATACCGCCGATGACAGTGCGCCAGTTAATAGCCTTGCGATCACGACTTGTGGCCCAGAGGATGAAGATGAAGACAGCCATACCCAGCAGACTAACAGCACGGTTCTCGCGGGTGTTATCCGCAGATTCCTCAGAAACGAAAGATCCGACGAGGATGGCAGCGACAGCGACGGTAGCGCCAGCAAGAGTTCGGAACTTGGAAGGAATCATATCGTACACCTTGACCGCAGAGTTCTTCCAGACGAACTTGATAGCGTTGGAGACATAGCGACTAGGGACATGCCAAAACACCAATCGGAGGGTGATGGCAAGCCAGACAAGAAAGGGAACAACCCAATTCTTGTCATCATGATGCAGAACCAGACTCGCAACCCACCAAGCGGTAGAGATACAAAAGACAACCAAGTGGATCAAGGGTCTTCGATATCTGTACACAGGCCCGATCTTTGCGCGCCAGCCAATCGGTGCGCTGCGCTCAGAGTTTGTACCAGCAGAGGCATCGACGACGCCTGCTTCGTTCTTTTCATGATCGCTGTAGTCGGGGGGAGTGTGAGTGGCGCGCTTTTCGTCTAGGGAGGAGCGATGTTGTTGGGGTGGGACGATGGAGGATTCTGGGTTGCCGGTTGTGTATGTGACATCGTCGTGGGCGGCGCGGGGGGAGTGGTGGTTATGTTGGTGGACGTGTTGATGCGCCGGCTCGAGAGCTGGGTCTGTGGTATGTTGTTGAACAGACATTTTGACTTTCTCTCGTCAACTTCTCTTCAACCAATTGGAATTGTTATAGGTTGGAAGAGGAACAGGGGACCTTGGAGCTTCAAGCTTGGTAGCAGTGAAGCACAAGAGAAGAGAAGAAGAGACCCTGGCGGGGAGAAGCGAAGAAAAAGAACTTTTCCAAAGATGGAGCTTAACCCTAAGAGACGAGAACAAGAAGGCTGGGTCTTGTCTACTGGGTCTGCTCTGGCAAGATCCGTTCTGCTCTATCGCGCGGCGAAAAAAAAACGAGACGATCTTTTTTTTTCGTGGGTCGAACGAGAAAAAAAGACGTGGGGATGGCTCTACTTTTTAACCCGAGAGGCCGAAAGATACGATCCCAAAATTTTGCCTTTTTGCCAAGGGAGGGAGGGGGTGGCCATACGCTATCTACCTTCTGTGCTTCTTATTAAAGGTGTTACTGAACCCCGGAACCAACACTACAGGAGTCTGGGCATTTGACGATCATTTTGAGGAGGTGGCAGGTGAGCACGCGGGCAAACTAAAGCTTCAACGGTAAGGATTGGTTTGGTTTGGTGCGTCTGCGAGTAGGGACTGAGCTTATCAGTTGGTTTGGTTTAATTGGGTCTTACATCCTTGGGATTTGGGGTCTGGGTCCGGAGTTGCCTTGTCTCCATATTGATAGCTCCCCATATCCATCAACTACTATTGTCTCTGAACCACAGCACAAGATATACAACTCTCTTTAACTACTGATGTTAATCAACATTCAGTCAAGGCATTCAACTCTACTCTCATGTTTTATCTCATCCATGATGTCCCTTTCCTACTCAATTCCTCTGTCCTCTGTCTCTATCTGTAGGTATCTACTTGCCACCCCGGTCCCATCCTTCGGCTTCACCCCATTCCTCTTCTGGCAGGTTGACGGAACGTTTGCAAAGTGCCAATACACGCTAGACTACCCGGGACTCGGCCATCCCCACTGACGTCGTCTCCACTAACGGACCAATCGACCACCTAGGAATAGCGTCTGATATCTCTCTCCAGACTTGGGTTGTGTCTCACTGATCGATACAGAATAGACTGATCCATTGGTCAACTTGCCTCCATCACATTGGCCAATAATTTTATGTCTATAGGCTTCAGCTTGATTGACAAGGAACTTGTGTAGCTCAGCTACTGTACCAACACTTCAGTTACAGTGCATGCTAGTGGTACTCTGGGCTTCTCGGTCACTAATCTGGAGTATGCCCTATCAATCTCCCATATCTCACCTTATCATACCAAACAATCTAGACTCATCCGAATTAACCAAATCCAACTCCCATCTCCGAAGCATAAACTAATTAACTGAAACTCCCCCAGACTATCCGTACCTCCACTTAGAATAATTGTACATGACTTGCCCTCCAAAAAAGAAGCCACACCCGTTGAGGCACCTGCCACCGCCGCTGACCATGCCAATAACCGCCCTCTTACTGAATCAAGTAGGTGACCCCAAATCTTGTTTCCCCCTACTCCATCTTCTGTTATGTAACAAATTTCTTCCCCAGGATCAATGTTCTCTCTCCCTTGTCCGCATCCGATAAGCTTCCCCGGGCTTTTTGTTCCCCCTCCCCAGGTTTATCGCTACGCTACGGGTCCTCTACACCCTCATTCTCTCCTTTCCCCGGTAGCATCTTGCAACCTAGGTATGCAGTAGTAAAAGAGGCACATGTCAGATAAGTGATCTCCTTCTATAAAAGATATAGCTTCACTTTGCCCATCGGCCACCTCCGTTGTGATATCTCGGGACAGCCCGATAGTTTATTAGATTGAGTTGTCAATCTGTCAAGCCAAAGACAGCGCAACCGTTGTACCGGGTCTGCCACGGCTGGCTTGTTACGAGAATTACTTCCCGATTGTATCACGCACTTTATCTGTATACGCGTGTTGTCCGTCTACCTTGAATTCCGCATGACCCTTTTCTTCAATCTCGTTAATCTTCTTCGGCTTCTCAATCCCGTTAATGATCTTTTTGACCCTGTCACTTAACATGCCAACCTTGGTTCATTCACAAATCGGTCAAACTCATCATCACATGCACACGCGACCTGTCCAACATTTCCCTTTGTACTTATCTCAGCTCGGCCGATTATTCTTACATGTAAGCCCACAACGACGAAATCAGCAATAACGCGCGAGGTCTTATCTAACTACAGTGCTCGCATTTTCTTATCTTGATCTTATATCGCCACGCGAAATTTGACATTGCAGTCTCTCTGACATCGGCCCGTCGCTCACTCCTATTGCTGCGTAAACGAGCCATTCATCGCCATCGCGTGTAGTCAACCACAGCAATCGTATCCGTGTCGCCTTCGTCAAGTGAGTACGATATCGCCTTCGACTTGACACCATTCAATCAAACGTTTCAGCAAGTGCGAGACCAATGATGGCTCAAGACAAGGCAAACTCTCCAAGCTCTTGAAAGCACTCTTGTCGCCAGATTGTCCCCATCGTCTACAACCTTGAACCGCCCACGAGCGCCAAACATCTCAAAAGCCTTGAGAGCGTCCAGAAGAAGCTTTTGAACGGATCTGTCACGATGCCAACATGGATCGAAGTCACGATAGCCTCTCTTCTGCGGCGCCCGTAGTAACAAAATACCTAGCAAGACAATGATATCCATCTAGTAAGAAGGTGTGTCGTAGAAAAGGTCCTCACAAGAAGTTGAGGCGTCGCAAGGGTTGTACTACACAGTCGCCTTTGTGTGTGTTCCCGATAGTTAGTCCATTTACCGTGAGCGACTTCTATTGTTCTGATCTACTTTTGGAGAGATAGCATGCCCAGTAGAGGTTAAATTGACTGGTGATATCGTCGATGATGCTTGGCTGCGCATTTTGAGTAGTTGAGTGTTGATTGGTAGATGTTTCGAGATGGAATTAGATATAGCTCTCGGGTATGTAAATTAGCATTGGATCTCCTTCATGCCCTGACTGTACACTCGTACATAGTCAAATTGAATAGATAAAGGTGTATGCATTCCATTCTACAGTTTTATAATATGATCTAATTGAGTAGCTATCATCAACTGACGATGGTGGTGGGGCGTTAAAGAGATGAGGATCCAAATCTGGAACACCAGATATTGTTCCGACATTGCGTTCGCGATGTCTCGATCAGTCAATTCCAAATCACAGCCGGCGCGTCTGCGCTTTCACTTGAGCGTCAATTTACTGCCTTCACGCATCGAGGCAATCGACTCAACAACCTAAAGCATGTGTTCATGTTCAGCGTACACTCCCAGCACATTCAACTCTCGGTTAACACCCACGAGAAACCAGGTCATCCCGGACAAGAACGCGATCAATGACCTCAGAGCAACTCGGCAACAGATCAGGTCCACCGTCGATCCAGATAAGCGCATCAAATCAAAGTAACAAGGTATTCTCCTGCAAGTAGCGGCCCGTCCCATGGCAGAAGTAGTGGCTGCCATCCCCAAACCACATGGTGAATCATCACGCCCAAGCTAGACCAAAGGTATATGCAACATAATCAATTAGGTATCTGTGTTTCATGACTTCTATATCAATTACTTATAAACCCCATACTCATTATCCGTCTATTTCTCTCTTTCATTACCTCCCCAGAATTACCCAAGTCAACTCAACCACTTTCGCTTGATCTCGGCGACTTGATCAACTTTTTAAACTCCTTGCTCACGCTAGGAACTTCACCATCTCTGTCCAAACTCATACTCTGTCTCTCCTTCTCCTCCTTCTCCTCCTTCTTGCGTTCCTTTTCTTCCTTTTCGCGCTCCTCCTTTTCTTCTTCTTGCTTCTTCTTCTCCATGTGCTTGATGGCATCTTGGGTAAGTTCCTGTCTGTCCAGCAACTCCCACACGTCCTTCTTTCGCGTCTTGCGATCACCGCGACTGATGAGGAGTCCAGCGGTGATGTTGCATGTGATACTGACGCAGAGAATTACGGTTGTGATGGCAAAGGGGCGGGTGTGGTAGTCGATACCCCATGTGCATGCTCCGAGAGAAATCTGCAGACAAGAGTGGCAGTCGAGAAGAATGACGATGGCGATAAGGTATTTTTGTGGGAAAGCAAAGTGGGTGAATGTTTCGTGCGGTTTGTAGAAACTGTGCGATTTGGCCATCTTCTTTTGATGGTGCTGCAGTTTCTTGAACTGTGCAAAGGTAAGAGCTGGCTGATCGGATTCAGGACCGTTCGTCTTGGCGTGTTCGAGATCGATCTCCTCAGGACTTTCGGGCTGGGTTTCGGGAACTTGGTGTTCCGTTTGGAGCGTACCATCTCGCTCAGGATTGTAGTTCTGCGCATCGAGAAGGACACGAGCTTGATGACCCGTCAAATGCGAATCTTCCATGCTTGTCGCAACTCCTTGAGGAACACGCTTCTTCTGCAGTCGATTCCGAGGCTTCTTACCCTCCTCGGCTCTTTTAATCAGACGCGAAAGACGCCAGATGAAGAACATGTGGTACGTGTCGACCGCGCGGAAAGGAGCAAGACCATCACCCATGATGGCAAACAGGGCGACTAGAACACTGTCGATGATGTGGACAAGGTAGGATTGCTTATCGCCGACATAGATCCAGCCGATAAGGAAAAGAACCCAGGCCAGACCAAACAGCGTGATGAGAGTGGCGTAAAGAGTGACGAGGAAGCCCAACGGTCGACGGACATATTGTCCAAAACCCTTCATGCGACGCTTAAATCGGGCGCGGCGAGAGTGCAGCATGTGTCGCACATGATCATCCAGCTCAGCTTTCTCCTCGGGCGTCCATCCCTCAAGAGTCGTTCCGTGCGGAAGAGCAGCGTAGTGCGACTCGGTAAGGCGAGAAGTAATAGTGCTGGTTCGTTGCATAGGTGGGGGATCTTCGTTGATTGTTTCGGGGACGGCGGGTGTTTGGGCACGATCATCTTGGGCTGCTTCGCGACGACGTTCTTCGGCGGCAGCACCGCGGGCCCATTCGGCTTGAGGGTCGTGGCGGGAGAGAGCGTATGTTGGTCGACGGTTGACCCATTTTCCGAGATCGGGGACGAAGAGGGAGTTTTGGACGTTTGTGAGGGTGGAGAGGGTTTGAACTTCGGGATCTGGGTGATGTTAGTGATTGACATGGGGGAAAATGTTTGAGCGACTTACCAATGACGTCGAGCCAGTCTACCAGGTTTTGGTCGTATTCATCGTCGGGGTTAGGGTTATCATCACGGTTGCGCATAGGAACAGCCATGGTATCATCGTCACCTTGTCGTCGATGATGATTTCCCGGCCAGAAGAAGCGACTCGCTCGTCTCAATCTCCCTTGTTTCGGCCGTATCGCATCATCAGGAAGCGAAGCCGTCGGCGACATGGCCCGATCATCATCACTGATTCCCAACTCCGCCATACTAGGACGACCACCTTCCTCCGTCAATCTCGGCATCGCGGCCTGTGGGACTCTCCGCGAATGCCGCGCTAATGCCGGTCCATCATGCGTCCTCGCCCTCTCGGGCTGCGACACACTCCGCGGTCTCCCATCATCGCTGAATCCATCAAAACTATAGTTGGAGTAGACAGACCCGTTGGAGCTGCGGCGGATGCGAATGCTAGGTTGTCGCGCCTGATCAACGGGAGGCCTGCTGCGTCTCGCGGGTGGCGGGTTTTGCTGGTTGTAGGCCGTGTTTATACTCGTAGGATCTTGATAGGAAGGAAATGCGGAAAGCGATGCTTGCGATGGATTCTGCGATGGGTAGCGAGATAGAGAGGTTTGGGAGGGCGCTTGGCTGATGGGGTTGAAGTAGTCGGATGCTGTTTCGTCGACGGGTCCGGGACTGACGGGTCGGGAGGGACTGCTGGAGCGGTAGTTTTCACCTGCTACGTGAACATGGCGACCGCCAGGCTGAAATCTGTTGTTGGAAGCCATGCCCGAGAAAAATGCATGGCAGGAAGGGAAACGAGAAGGAGAGAGAAAAAAATAAAGTTGAGGTGATTTGTGTTTTGGTTTATTTCCCTACCCGTGAATGGCACCCTGCGTCAACAGCAAAAACCTGTAAGAAAGCCAAAGTTCAATGCAACTGGAATTAGTCAGTCGTCACTTTGAGACACACTTTGGGCCTAGTCCCAGGTCCGATCACCCTTTCCTTGGATCACGTCTAACCAAGATGTTACTAGAGGGCCGGCCATCTACGTAGTGAGGTCGATCAGAACCCGCTTTACCTACGTCACTCTTTCATTGCTGGACCCACCATCAGCAATCAAAACACCACTGTAAACAATTTGATGCCGGTATATCCGCTTATTATTTAGTGGATGTCCGCTTGTAATTTTAGTGAATCGGACACTATTTGTTTACGGCATCACAGTTTGGTGACAGTCAGCAATCTCTCACCCCCCCGTAAAATGACGGATATAATTACGGAGCACATCCTCCTTCCAACCAAAACCCGAGAGTGTCCTCCACAGCCGCATCCACCGCCACATTTAATTACATCACAACCCGTTTCACATTTTCTGCGCTGGCTAATTCACCCAGCTTGGCGGCATGTCGTTTTACACAATATCCTTCTTGGCAAGACCCCTGAAGTGCTAAATCAAGATTTTATCTTGAATTTAAGCTTAACTCTCCACCGTCAGTGCTGACTGCACAGAGATGGAGATGAAGTTGTCTCAGAAGGTCACTGTTGTGCACAGAGCCTCACGACGACTGTTTGTCGTTAGGTCTTTGCTTTTTGGACAGCGATGTTTTATGCGATTGTAATATTGGATATCCTCGTGTAGATCGGCTTAGTGTTTGTTTACTCTGTCAATTGTGCTTTCGGCCTCTCGAGTATAGGTGATTGTCTAAATGATGCATCACGTCAATGTCTCACGTCCATGATTGGGATTGACAACACGAACCAATAGGCTATTCTACTGCATCGTTATGTTTGATCATGTGGACTCTTGAATCAAGATACATCGTAACTTGATCTGCAAATTATTTGACGTACCCGCAAATCTTTAGTACTGAATCTCGATGTCGCTAAAGGAATTGTTTAAAAACATAGATGCTGTTTTGACAACTGTGTGTAACGAATTAAAACATTGGGCTTATGGTCTAGGGGTATGATTTTCCCTTCGCATCTATTAAACGACGCTTGGGAAAGGTCCGGGGTTCAATTCCCCGTGAGTCCATTTCTTTTGTTTTCTTTTTACATGATCTGTCAATTAAATTTTTGCCAAATCAATTGATGGGACATTCACCAGAAAATCGTGGTGTGGAATCTGTCAGTTGTACAGGCGCTCTGAGAGCAAAGCTTTGCGCAGCATTAACAAAGTTACTTTTGCTCTTTGCTGTTTTGGACCATCATACCTCGCCAAGTGTACACGCATCCCAGTCATCCGGTAACTATAATCTTAAAACATCATGATGGAAATCTCTAGAATAGAATGAATATAATTTTATTTAGTAGACATCTGTTTGGCTAAATAATGAGTGTTGCGCGATGTACAGCCGTGACATGCAATGATTCCCAAGCTGTCAATTAGGTACCCTAGAGCACTACCCAACTTCCATTCAAGACATTCACCCAATGAATCTTATCAACACTCTAGCTACTCTCTTCCAGGCAGACTAAGATTTAAAAGATCAGACAGAACAATGTTGGGCATGTAATATAACCAGGAACCACGCGCTTGTCTGTTGATTGACGGTGGACCAGATACGATCTTGATCTTGTCTGAGCTCAGATCCGATCTTTTCGCGCGCCGGGATGCTCTCGAACATACCATACACTGCAGCGGCAAGTATGTCTCTATGGTGAGTATCGCTCCTTAAGAAGAAAACAGTGGCATTTATTAGAACTGACTTTGTTTGTATTGTAAGTAGCACTAATAGTGACAATGCCTGGTAGTGGCATCTTAGTATTGCGGACGTCGAGCTGGCGGGCTGGAGAAAGCATCAATTGAATGTGGTAATATTGACCCAAAGCAGCAGTCTAATCGCATCGCCACATACACCTTATACATGTGCCCTTGCATATCACTCCCCAACATAAAAAAGACTCAACATGCAAAAATCATGGACTCACGGGGAATTGAACCCCGGACCTTTCCCAAGCTCGATCCTCTGAACTAGTCAGATTACAGATGCGAAGGGAAAATCATACCCCTAGACCATAAGCCCTGATTATGTAAGGTTGTTTCTGACACTGACTTATATTCCCTCGGGCTGTTTTTCGCTCGCTGAGTTAGTGTAACTGTGGGCGGGCACTTCTTTTAGACCCGAATCGGCTTTCATCACCATCCAAACCCGAAACCCCTCAAAACATCATATGCGAAATGAGGACGACAATTGCTTGTGAGAGGTATCGTATCGAGATCCACTTTGACTGGAAATAATACTAATGAGTTTGTAGATGCAGGTAAATAATTCACTGACCATTATTGTCATCATCTGACTGTTTAGAAAATCCAAGGTCAAATGCAGACATGACGACCAACCACCATGCGCAGGCTGCGTCAAGAGTGGCAATACAGAAACATGTACTCTAAGCGGTCCAATTCTTGGCCAAACTACACCGCGTCCTGCAAAGAGACAGCGACTAAATGTGACGAGTATAGAGAGTGGTTGGCAAGATGTCAACACGGTGTTTGACCAGACACTGCGAGCGCAGGTGATTAGTGCCATCAATTTGTTCAGAGCACAATTTCCTGAATTTGGATTTCTTCATCCTGATGATCTAGAGTATCGAGAGTCCGATCTAGGTGTTGTACAGAAACTGCGTCTCTTGGCAATTCTAACAGTATCACATCGCTACAACGATACTTATTCTTCAGAGACAAATACTAGGAACATACTCTTCATAGCAAGCGAGGCACAGAGGAGAGTAACAAGCGGCCCAAACCTATCCCTCATACAAACATTCCTTATCCTTTCACTCTGCAATTGGGGTGATGGAGATGGGTTCAATGCGTGGATGCATTGTGGTATGGCGACGAGGATGGCGCAGGGGTTGTTGAGTACTGGATTTGCAAGTTGCGGTAAACGAGAAACTCTGTCTGAGCTTGAGAAACGGACTTTGTGGACGTGTTTCAAGATGGATAGATTGCTGAGTTGTGGGAAGAGAAGACAGGCGATGTTTCCGGATGAGGAGATGCATTTTTCTTTGCCTGTTAACGATACGCAGTTCCTCTTCGGTCAACCATCACAAGCCCCCACATTGGACAATACCCTTCGAATGTATGGACCGGACGATCATCTAGTTCTTCTCATTCAAGGTCTAAGAATCTGGTCGAAAGTTCATACTTGGGTTGCAGAAGGCGGGAGAAGACATCTCGGTATGACAGAACCAGAACAATGTCCTTTCAACGAAACTTCTTATTGGCATGGTATGAAAAGGGATCTGTTCAAGTGGAGGGATTCGCAGGATGTGCTTATGAAGTATCCTGGGACGAAAGTATCAGTGCATGCTCAGCGTGGACAGGCTGAACGGTTTGGATATATCAATTTGGTTTACTACATCAGGTGAGTATGTTCAAATGGGCTTATGGGTGATGCTGACCGGATAGTCTTCTTTTTCTGTGTCGAGAGTATATTCCGTTTAGTCCAGTAGATGAAGTCAAGCCTCGCGGTCCCATCGAACCACCACTACTAAAAGCCCGAGGCCCAGACGAATTCTGGCTTCAAAACGTCTCCGAACTCTACGACGCAGCAACTCAGATCTCCTCGTTACTCACAGATCTCGAACACGTAAATTGTCCCCTCCGCACTCCCTTCTCTGGGCTATGTGCTTTTTCTTCTACACTATGGAGTATATACGGCGGTGCATTTCCAAACTTCATGCAATTCACAGAAACCCAGGTCCAAGAAGCGGATATCCAAGCAGAGCGCACAATGAGCATTCTCGTTAGAATAGGTCAGGTGTGGGGGTTAGCGAAGGAGTGGATTGAAGTTCTTAATACGGCGAAGAGTATCATGAAGGAGAGGAGGGTTAAAAGTTCGAGGTATGATTATCCTGAACTTGAGGATAGTATTCATCTTGCGCCTTTGCAGGGGATGCCGAGACAGACGTTTGATCCTGTGGCTGTGAGGGGTGCTAGGGATGATGTTTCGAAACTCCATCGATTGGTCGCTGGGGAAGTTGAGGAGGGAGCGGAAGTGCAAGATGTAGGATTGACGGAGGAGGGCACTGGGGAGAGTGAGTTTGTGGATGAGGATTGGTGGAGGCTTTTGTCATTTTGCGATGATCCGCATTTGCTTTCCACTAGCATCGATAATGCTGGCGACCAGAATCTGAATTAGATTGGTAGATAAGCTAGGAGTTGATGATATGAGGGCGGAGTTCCATTGGCCGAGTCGTGCATGTAACCCGAAGTTGCAAACCCGAGTCGGGTGTTCTAACCCGAGTGGCTTCTATAAGTTACTCCACTCTCGACTTCAATACGACTCTCAACATCCCCCAGCTTCCACGTCGCAAACAATCTCATTCTGTTTGAAGTACAAACATCTTTGAAGACCAATTGCCATCTCGAACCACTTCACGATGGGTGACCTCACCATGTCGGCCCCAGAACCTCACCTCATGCACCGCTCCCTCATCACCCCCCCAGAAACCGTAACATCCGCCTCCGGCTCCTACCTAACCCTCTCAACCGGCCGCAAGATCCTCGACGGTTGTGCCGGCGCAGCCGTAGCAATCATCGGCCACGGAAACACCGAAGTCCGCGACGCCATGATCGCGCAAGCGACCCAAGTGTCATACGTACACACATTAACATACACGACCTCCAGCGCAGAGGATCTCGCGAATTATCTTCTCGAAAATGAGCCATTTGACCTAACGAGGGCTTATCTTGTTGGTTCTGGTAGTGAAGCTATGGATTCGGCGATGAAACTTGCACGGCAGTTTCATGTTGAGAATGGACAGCCTGAACGTACGAGATTTGTGTCGAGAAAGCAGGCTTATCATGGGAATACTATTGGCGCTATGAGCGTGAGTAGTAACGTCGCTAGAAGAGCGCCGTACGAGAATGCTATTCTGTTGGATAACGTTAGTTACGTTAGTCCTGCGTATGAATACAGGACTAAAAAAGACGGAGAGTCAGAGGGGGAGTACTCTCAAAGACTGGTTGATGAAGTCGAAGCGGAGTTCAAATCTGTCGGACCTGAAAAGATCATTGCATTCATTGCAGAGACAGTTGGCGGTGCGACAGCGGGTTGCATTACACCTCCAAAGGGATACTTTGCTGGTGTTTCCAAGGTGTGCAAGAAATATGGCATTCTTCTTATTCTTGACGAAGTGATGTGTGGAGTCGGACGATGTGGAACGTTCTTTGCTTTTGAGCAGGATGGCGATGTTCGTCCTGATATCGTCACAACGGGCAAAGGACTCGGTGGAGGATACGTTCCTATTGCCGCGACACTCGTACATAAGGATATCATCTCGACGATGAAGAAAGGAACAGCCAGTTTCAACCATGGGCATACCTATCAAGCTCATCCCGTGAGTTGTGCCGCCGCACTCGCAATCCAAAAGATCATCCGTCGCGAAAACCTCGTCTCCCGCGCTGCAACACTCGGTCAGCGCCTCCACAAACTCCTGGTCGACACATTCCAAGATTTGGAGTTTGTAGGAAACATCCGCGGAAGAGGACTGTTCTGGGGCATTGAGTTCGTGCAGAACAAAACAACGAAGGAGCCGTTTGATAGCAAGATTCGGTTTGGAGTCAAGGTGCAGGAGAGAGCTTTTGAGCTTGGGGTGGCTGTATATCCAGGTACTGGAACTGCGGATGGAAGTTCGGGAGATCATGTTATTGTTTCGCCGCCTTTGACTATTTCGGAGGGAGAGATGGATGAGTTGGTTGGGGTGTTGAGGAGGGCTTATGATGATGTCGCGTCAGATTTCAGATGATGTTGAACTTTTCATTATTACGTACACAGAGCATATAGAGAAACTCTTTATTATTGAACCATGGGGACTTTTGTTCTCGTCCTAATTCCATAATGAAAAGGAGCTTCAAGATATGCCGACTGTGTTTCCCATGAGGGTATCTTCATCAAAGCAGGGACTTACCAAGACCTGGTTTTGCTTTTTCAGCTTTCCTCAACTACCTCCCATATCAGGCAATGCGCCCGGGCTCATAATTGCGCAGACTGGTCTGTTGATCCCACGAATGCAACGCTCTGTTGGTTGTTCTGCTGTTGGTTGTATGTCGTCCCACTTCTATATGCAGCCAAGCAAATCAGGAAACGCTTTGTATGATCAGACAGGTAGCTGAGGTTGGATGAACTATTGTCATGGATCACATTAAGATGAAGATTGAACCTAAAATGTTAATCACTTATCAACAAGCTAACCTGTCCCTTTTTCATCGCCATTCTTGCTCGTGGGGAAGCCTAAGAACGTGTTGGTTGACCCTCGCCTGGAGAAGAAACCTGGGTCCCAGGTCACGATCCCGGCATGATCATTTGCAGCTCGGCCGTGACTAGACTTCATATGGACTGCTACTGCATGATTGCCAGGGTAGGTAGTCCTGATTCATTTGATTATCTGTGGCGAGGTAGGCTCGGTTACCAGGAGGATCAAATTCATATATCGTTAGCATCGACTCCCCGTTCAGAAGTAAGGTTCTCCCCCCTTAGATATGTTTACTTTAGAACGCGAGTCTTACATCGTAGCTCAAGCTGAACCCAGGGACCAGGCGATCCAGTACCAGGAATCTTGTTTAGTCGAGCTGCGCAATTATTTTCTCGTGCGATGTCCTTTCTTCTTACACTCGGCCTAATTTTGTCTCTGTTCACCAGCTGGTCGACATGCTTCACGAAGTTTATACGCCCTCCCGAGTGGAACCCAGATCAAAAAGCCGACCAGGACATGTCGAAAAATAACCACTATGCCGATGGAGATACCATCCCGATCCTATTTGAGACGAGCATCAAGGAGGTTGACCTCTATGTTTGGCAAGTTATGAGCGGTGGAGGGAAGACGCGGTCATTGATGCAAAGTAGGGGGACCTTGTCACTTTTGTTCATTTATTTTGCTAATCAAGCGTCTTAGGCAGTGGCCAATCGAATAGTAGGGCTTGGAAGGCTCAATACGATATTTCAAACGTGACCGAGAACAATGAGGATAGTATTTATTGGTTTTCGATACGCGACAGCAGATTCAATAGTGACCTAGCGGAATCTCAATACATAAATGTCAGCGCGCCAAACGCCGAGGAGACGAAAGCAATTACTACGTCCATCACATCGACGACTCTCACCACCGAGACGGTTTCAAGCACGACAGACACGACTTCAAGCACGACGCATTCGTCCTCGAGCGAAGAAGCGAGCTCTATATCGGAGTCTAATTCGACGTCTGGATTATCCCGAGGTGGGATCGCGGGTGTAGCCGTCGGCGGCACAATTGGAGGCATATTAATTCTTGGGTCTCTTGGATGGATGATTTGGAAGCGACGGGCAAGAGGGAAAAATACTGCGGCGCCGGCAGAGCTTCCAGGTCATCACAATCAAGACCACTCTTACTCTGAGAGACCGAAGAGTGAGCTACCTGCTGAACCTGTGGTCTTTCTTCCAGAAGGTCCTAGAGGCCCCCCTCGAGTTTATGAAGCACCTTAATGGGGAAACCAAAAGGAAAGATTAATATTATAATGCACAGTAATAGCTTACGGAGGGAACAGCAGTATGATCCATAGAGGGATGATAATTGTTAGACACCGGTAGTTGACGAGATGGGAGAGTTGATTGGGCTGTTGAGGAGGGCTTTTGATGGTGTTGCTTCGGAGTTCAGGTAGGGATAATTTGCAGTAGTAGTTTCTATTATGGTACTTGTTAATACTAAAAGCATTAACTTTCGCCAATCCTCGACGAGGGGGTTAGCTTCCATTCCTTCCCCTCTCTCACCATTTACCATGGTAAACTGAATCCATCGTTTGCAACACTCAAAATAGCTAATACATACAACTCTTATTTAATTGTTGTTCTAAGATGTCCAAGGCACAAAAGGTTATTGTTATTAATGGACATTACAAAGATATGCGCTATCTCCTCATTGCAGAAGCGCCCTACGTATCACTCGACGTGAGCGAGTTCTATTACACTATTTGTGACGTTACTCAAACAGACCGCGACGGGTATGCTTACTTCGTCATTCGCCCTGAAAACTTTGCTATAGCCGGTGTTTGTCCTACTGGGCTTAGCCTAGATTTCAATGTTTGCATTAATGCACACACTGAAGTCACTTTGGACAGACTCAGTGAGCCCAGGACTGAGGTAACCTTGGCTGTTGACGAAAACGGAGACCCCTCGTTCTCTTCCCCCAAGAAGCCGGAACGACCGGCTTTTACCATCAAGACTGGTAAAATCAACAGTAGGCTAGAAGGTTGTACGTTACCATTCCCTACCTACCTTTCGGAGAACAGCACTAAAACATTCTGCAGGCCATCACTTTGTCGGCTGGGGCAAATACAACAACGAGGCCACAGTTGTAGCTGTGTCTATCTGGAAGGAACAAGGAGAGAACACCCAACGAGTCTCGCCGTCTAATAAGTACTATGTTGTCAGGGACAGCATAGAGCTTAAACAAAATACTGTTGATTTGAGACAATTGAATAAAAAATGCATCGTTGACTTTGATACAGCGTTGCCTCCCGGCTCAAATGTTGCCCACATCACAGACAACACAGTCTTGGAGGGAACTTTCACCTCTCCGCTATGGAGCTAGTTTCATTTCATGAATTAACAACATCATTTAATATACTAATTAGATAGATCAAGGTACCACACAGAGAGATACTTATAAGACTTTTCGTATGCAGTAGCTGTTTCAAACTCTTGGATCTAGCCATAATTTCAATGTAAAGTAGCCTGTAGCCGGTATAACAAAGGGTAGGTAGGACCTTTATGTAATGTTGGTACACATTTTGAATGATGTCAAGATAGTAAAAGCCTGCTGCTGCATATCATTGAGTTCTACAATGCAGGACTGGTACCAAGCGCCACAGCGGAGAGGTAAAGGTCAACAGAATATCTTTTGCTGTGCAACCTTTCAGATACACCAAGAAAATGAAATTGGCAATAAACCTTGTGGCCTGTACAACTTAATAACTGACCTTTAAAAACATTCAATAGCCGTGAACTACCTTGCCTGCACAACTATGGTGGCAGTTGCGCTCAGCGCGCTAACTTATCTATGTGCCTTGCGCCTGCCTAGAATTTACTGTTCAGATGGGCTCTCCTAAGAGGAGGGCAGGTCGAGGCGCAGGCTGCAGCTTCCAAATAATGCAAGTAGGCTGTGTCTTACGAGCATCAACCCCGCCCGCCAGTCCGTCAGTCTCATTTCTTACAAAAGACAAAGAACGGCTCGCTAGGCTTGGCCTACAAATCTTTACTCCCTGAAATCAGACTCTTTTCTGCAGCAGTCAGTTGCCATGGAATCAGTAGGATTGGCCGTGGGCGCTATCGGCCTCGCCGGTCTCTTTAGCACATGCATGGACGCCCTCCAAAGATTCGACTCATACAAGACAGCCAGTCGCGACTCAAGGCAGCTCGACGCCCAGCTCAGTGCTACGATTCATCTATTTGAGCGCTGGGGAGAAGGAATTGGCATCAGTCAGGGGCAGCTATCCTCAACCCATCATCCAGACCTTGACGACTCGCGTACCTTTTTGGTGATCCAGCGCCTACTTGGCAGTATCGATGAGTTCCTGCAGACCTCTAAGGATGTTACCAGCAGGGGACTTGGTCGAGGAGACTTTGAGATACGTGACCAAGACCTTGCTGGAGGAGAGAAGACCTCACGATGGAAAAAAACTGCTTGGGCGTTGCGTGGAAAGCTGAAGCAGATCAATCAAGTGCAAACGCTGGCAAGTCTCGTTGCAGACCTGTACAGTGTGCTTCCTCCGGCGAATATTCCACCCGATGAACAGAACAAGCTGCCTGTCGATGAGTCTTATACCAATGAGATGCGCGAGCTGCTGAGCAAAATTGACGAACAGCTGAAAGGTAAGCCATCTTTCAATTCGTCCTGTTGCCTTACTGAAACAATTCATAGCTGAGGAGATACGTGACTTGCGTAACTGGCTTGGCAGCCCTTTGCCAAACGATATTTACGATGATTCACGGGATAAACGTCTCGATGGAACCTGCGAGTGGATCCTGCAACGTGAACAGTTCCTAGAGTGGAATCGGCCGTCAAGTTCGAGCAAGGTACTCTGGATCAAAGGCCCAGCAGGGTTTGGGAAAACTATCCTCTGCGGCAGGATAGTCCAAGAGGTCGAAACCACATCTGCAGATCCTGTGGCGTCCTTCTTCCTATCTTCGAAGTTTGAGGGTCGTGACGACCCTTTTTCGGTTATAAGATCGTGGTTGACGACACTGATGATACGCAGCAACGCTGCTTATGATATTGTGAGGGCGAGTCGCGTCTCAAAGCATGAACAGAAAGTGACGCAAGCACAAGTTATTGCATTGTTTGAGAGCGTGTTGATGGCGACCCCAGGCTGTATTCTAATTATTGATGGTCTGGATGAACTGACGAGCGTGATAGACACTGATGTGGAGGTGATCCCGCGTTTTCTGGATGCTCTGAGAAAGTCTGTGTCAGGGACAAACGCGAGGCTTCTCGTTACAAGTCGCGGGACCAGCGTCATTCAGCACGACCTTTGTCTGTTTCCTGGTTACAGCGAATACGATATTACAACAGAAGATGTAGCGACTGACCTGATGGCCTACTCCTCCCATATTGTCAACACGAGACTATCGAACAAAGACGAATCGACGAGACTCTTCATAGCGAACAAGATGAAAGATCGCTGCGAGGGCCAATTCCAATGGATCAAGCTTCAAGAAAAGTCCTTGCACAAGGGGCGAAACAGGAAACAACTCGAAAGGGAAATTGACAACACGCCTTCTGGACTTGATAGTCTGTATGACCGCGAGTGGGAGAGGATTAATTCGATGGGAGTCACAGACAGGGAGCGGGCTCTGTGTTTGTTGCGGTGGATTGTCTTTGCTACGAGGCCCTTGAATGTGTTTGAGATTAGCGAGGCAGTGCTTGTTACGGATGACTGCAAGGAGTTACCCGTTGATGAGATGCCGGACGAGTTTGATGACGACTATGTTGAGAGCATGATTTTGAACCTTTGTGGCTCGTTACTCGAGACGCGGCGTCCTTCCAAAAACGAGGCTCAAACGATAGGAGAAGCAGGTAAAGATTACACGCGAGACGAGAGACATCAAGGTTCTGTGGGATTTCAGGAAGTTCATCTGACTCACTTTTCTGTCAAAGAGTATCTTCTTTCAAGCAACCTCTTCCACACCTCTTCTCTCATGTCAAACGAAAACCTTCGCATCTCCAACGAATATCTTGGGAACACAACTCTTGCAAAGTCTTGTTTACACTACATCAGCCTTCCAGGCGCTTGGGAGAACTGGCAAGCTGATGGTCCGAAAACACGACTACTTTCATACGCCGCTGGGTCGTGGCCAATACACTACAAACATGTCAAAGCACCAGATGTAGAGTTACGAGGTGCTATAGACAATCTCTTTGAGGGCCGATCGAGAAATTTCGAAGAGTGGAGAGAATGGCATGACTTGACGCATTTGAATCTCCTCAACAGAAGGGCTATGAAAACGAACCCGTTCCACATTGCGATAAGTCTTGGATTGGAAGACGTCGTGGCGGATCAGATACGCAAGAAAAAAAAGGTTCTCAATATACGCTCGAGTTCGAATGCAGCAGCGCTCCACTTTATTTGCTTTTCTGAAAGCAAATCACTTGCTGAACTGCTCATTGATAATGGTGCTGAACTTGATGCGGTGACAGGGAATGGGGTAACGCCTCTTTCTCTGACTTTGGCATGGGGGAATATCGAGATCGCTCAAGTTCTTGTTGCTCGCGGCGCGAGTGTTACCATGGCTACCAAATCCGGTACCACGCCACTTCATATCGCCGCAGAGAAAGGGAGCCTCGATTTAGCCCGTCAAATGCTTGAAAGAGGGGCTGATGTTTCTGCTGAGGCGAGGTACGGATATACACCGCTCTTTTACGCCGCGAGATATGGTCACTGTGAGGTGGTAAAGCTCCTATTGGAAAGAGACACCAACTATCTCGATTCAACCTCAAGTCACACGGCAGTTGGCGTAGCTGCGTGGTATAATCACATCAGCGTTGTTCGAGTGCTTCTTGACCAAGGAGCGGGTTTAGAAGCCACAGGTAGTAGAATGTCGTTACTCGGTATCGCTGCATCGAGAGGACATACTGTATTGGCGAAGTTGATCCTTGAAAGAAGAGCTGCTGCTCTGACGTATGTTAATAATTGCCACCGCATGGCCATACACTACGCGTGCATAGCGGGGCATCTGGATGTAGTCAACTTGATACTATCCCGACTTCCAAACACCAAGTTGATGCTAGACACTCGAGACCACTGGGGCTCGACACCCTTGTCTCTGGCCGCGAGACAAGGCCACATCGAGATCGTCAGAATATTACTTGCGGCGAAGCTCGTCGATATGAATTCTAGGGATGATCTGGGACGAACTGTCGAGTGGTGGGCGATGCACCGAGGGCATTCAGAGATCTTGACTTTAATAACAAGAAAGGAAGATCAGCAGGCTCACGATAAGCCGAAAGAAGAGAGGCATGGAAGACTGTTCTGCGATATATGTTGTTTAATTATATTTGATGAGATGGCCTATCATTGTCGGCTTTGTAGTGGTGGGGATTTTGATATTTGTGTTGAGTGCTTTGAACGTGGAGGAAGATGTCTGGATGGCATGCACAAGCTGGAATCAAAGTAGGGATCTCTCAGTGTGAATTTGACCTGAATACATTCTGTCATGGCTATTCATACAAGACGCTTCTTTCAGGGCTAACGACGGGTTATATAAAGATCAGACTACAGAAAAAAACACCAAACGCCTCGTTTGACTGCTAGAAAGACTCCACGTGGCTATATGGTTTCTAACCCAATCAGCACGAAGCATGTCGACCCGCTCTTGCTTTCATGGTAATACGTTCAGTTCTCTGACTAAGACTCAGCTTTATCCAGAGTGCAAGCCTTACAACCAAGCCTCCAAACTCTTGGCGTACTCCCTTCTCTTTGTGCATATCCTATTTCAGTTTTGCTGACCGTCCCGTATGGGATTCATTGCCGACCAAGATGCCCAGTAACGCCCCATCAACGGAGTGGATCGAGTTATTTACCAATAACCCCTCTTACGAGCCGACGTCGTATAAAGCCCTCGACAACCTTACGTCTAATGACAAGCTGGTCTTTCTACACCATCAGTTCTGGCACGAGATTCGAGAATGGACCCGAAACGATACAACAGAAATGACACTTATCGTTCATCCAGATTTAACGGGATCCGGGAGTATCTTTATCGGGGGCATGAACCATGCGCTCAACGAGACGATTCTCGAAGAGAATAATATCCAGGCGGTTATCTCCATTCATCCTAAGGACTCATTAGCATGGGACAAGAACGACACCGCGTCCGGACTACAACGGTTCTTTACGGGCAACAGCGTTGTCAAGTACCCACTGATCATCCCACTCGAAGATAGCGCCAACTCAGACTTGATCAGTTGCTTTGATGAGACCAACGATTTCATAAAG
Source organism: Fusarium citri (assembly GCA_004367485.1). NCBI lineage: Eukaryota > Fungi > Ascomycota > Sordariomycetes > Hypocreales > Nectriaceae > Fusarium > Fusarium citri. Next base: position 55,163 of record QHHH01000244.1, read on the forward strand.
GAGCATACTGCCGAGGGAAGGAATATCCTGATTCACTGCAAATCGGGTCGCTCACGCTCAGTCGCTGTGCTCATCGCCTATCTGCAACAAAAGTTCTACTCTGAGAAAGCTATTGCTTCTTTGGAGAGGGAGGAGGCACTGGAACAAATGAGGTTGCAACGTCAGGATGTGACTGAAACGATACGAAAGCAGCGCCTTCCTGTTGTCATTATTATGGAACGCTTTGCTGAGCTATTGGAGCTGTACGACCTTCAACTCACCGGGGCTCTACCTGCATCTAGGCCAGTGAAGAGTGTGACTCACGATTCCACTGTCATCGAGTCAAACAAAAAGCCAGAGTCTACAGCGAATCAGGCGAACCAAGAGAGCAAGGTTGTGCAGACAAAGGGCGGCGCGGCAGTCCTCAAGATATGTGTTGCTGCGGTGTTCTTCAAAAGCAATCAGAGACCTACGGAAGCCGTAGTGCACCAATTCTTTGAGATCAACGAGGCCTACTTCTATGAGCTCGAAGGTTTAGGATACAAGGGCAGGTCGTATGTTGGCTGTCAACATGCATGTCCCGGCCTGGTGGAATTCTGTTATGGCTATGCTAGGGAGTATTGTCTTGTGCTTCCGAAGGATATAGAGGAGCATGTCAAGAGAGTCATAACTGAATAGAACGTCATACTTGGAAAAGATAAGAATTTTGACACCCTGAAGGACCAAACACAAAGAATGAATTCCTGCTATCATGTTTCCTGCGACGGTGGTCTGAAATGCACCTAGCTACCTCCAAGTCGTACTGTAAAAACCTTACCTGTCCAGGATCTGCGGAAAGACTGGGCATACTGTAAGGACCTGATAAGGAGCATTGGAGGTCAAGATGAAATAGTATAGAAATTAATTTTGATTTATCAGATAGATTGTCGTGTTGTTTTCTGTCTTGTTCGGTCTCAGGTGGGAATTCTTGCAGCGCTCGCTTTTGACGTAGGTCAACACGTGAGGATGTGACGATTACATTCCACCGCTAGCTTAATCGAGGCAAGTGGCATGGTGAAGAGAGTATGATATCATAGTTACACGTTCATCTAGTTATAACAACTCCATGACCTACAAATAAAGGCTCTACTTTCTTTCACTGTCTGAAAGTCTGATATTAACTGTCAGACACGACTACAATTGTTACTAAGATTCCAATCATGGCAGAATCACTGGCCGCTTTTCGAACTGGGAGAGGTGCCGATCTTCGTGGTCTTGCGGAACAACATTATCAGCATGAGTATGTCCTCTTACATTTGTTCCTCCTTTGACTTTCAATCAAAAAAGCTGATGCCTAACAACTTGCAGCTTAACCCAAGGGGATCGAGACATTCTGAAAAGCGCAGGGACTAAGGTCTCTACCTATGCGATATTGGGCTCCCTGGCGGGCGCAGGCTTTGGTGTCTATTGCGCTTATAGACTGCGATCGATGAGATTGGCCTACTTCAACGCATTCAGAGCCACGGAAAAGCCTGTCGCAGTCCAATTTGCAGATGGTCGTACTCGTAAGCTATGCATTCCCTTACGCTCTTCTCCACCTGTCATATGTTAACCTCATCTCCTCGTACTGTACAGAACCCATTCCAGATATTTCCGACAAATTGGCACCTTCCAAGTGGGGTGACGCGGCGACGTACTTCTTTTTCTCCATGGGAGGATTCTTCCTAGGCGGTGAAGTGGGCTTTGTTAGTGGTACGGCATCAGCATCAAGAACTATTACAAAGAACCCTGAAGCAACACAACGTATCGAACAAGCATTCAAAAACTATCGCATTGATGCATTGAAGCAAGAGATCAAGCAATTGGAGGGGAAGTCAAAGTTCGAACAACTGTTTCGATCCTGATGTAATTGAACGTCTAGTCTACCCTAGGCAATTATGTACAGCAGTATTTACTTCTCTACAAGCGATTCTCTATTGACAACATATATATCCACTGTAAACAACAGGGTATGAGTGGCACTGTTGCGCTGGAAATTGAGGTTTGAGGCAAGCGGATGCCAGTGGCGGATGTCTGGATCTAAGCTAGTGAGTGACACATCCATTAAAGTCGATCAACTCGGTTTAACCCATACCATGGGCAAGCAGCTTTTTATCGGATTCTAGCTTACTAAACCGCCGACTTGGTATGCTCCTAGGCTCCTTGGAAATAATGAGGCTTGGATGATTATGGCTTACAGGAACTCGGAATAGCACTGTGTAACAGATCGCCAAGCCGGAAGTAGCAGGAAGTAGAATTGTTAAAATGGGTATAGGAAAGATGGAACTGGCAGTCTTGATGTGGAGGACTTGTGGGTTTCTCGTATTATATATAGTTCATGCAAGGTACCATAGTGCAAAGGGTATCTTGGCAAGAACTGACAAGTTCCTGTGTACATAACCTATAGATTATGGTGAAGACTACCGACTTCTCTTATATAAAGCAATTAGATTGAAGGCTCTAGACTTCAAATTATTACCAAGTAATAATCAAAAGATAGTTTTTTTAATTTTATTAGCATTATTCTTACAGTTGACACTTTAGATCACGGAGTGAATATTCCTAGTCTAGTCTTACTGTTCCTTGCAAGCGCATAATCCATAGCGTAATACAACGCGTATAAACCATGAAACATCTGAGCGACCCAGGTCAATCCTTGACACCGAAATTTAGTCGTCGTATAGTATTTTGAGTTCTCAAAAATACCGCCGATCATATCCACTGCGAATCTACCAAGTATATAATAGATGCTATCATGCTGACTTGATGAAAAGACGCACTCAATCAGCAAACGATCAATCACTCACCATGCTATTCGCTTCGCTTCTTACCTCAGCGGCACTCGGTGCTGCAGCTGCGACCTCTTCTCGGTGCCAGGATCCCCCGAAACGCATTGAATGGCGTGAACTTGGTGCCTCGGCACAACAGCAGTACCTGAAGGCGGTGACCTGCCTCCAGAGCACGCCCTCCGAACTTGGTCTTGAGAATGCCACCCGTGCTGATGACTTTACCTACGTTCACTCTCACCTGGATAAGCAAAGTACGTTACATCCTACATTTTTAATTATAAAATCATCTCGCTAACCTCAAATTTCAACTACAGTCCATTTTGTGGCTTCTTTCTTGCCTTGGCACAGACTTTTTGTCCATGTTTACGAGAACGCCCTTGGCAAATGTGGTTACGAGCACGTTATGCCGTGAGTATTGTCTTCGTATTCATTGCTGTTTTCGACAAACTGACATCTCCTTTAGCTACTGGGACTGGACAATCGACTCTTCGGATGTACCCAGCTCCAAGATCTGGGATCCTGAAAGTGGGTTTGGTGGCAACGGAAGCCTGAACAAGACCTCCAAGGTCTCGGAAACCTATAACATGCCTTGTGTTATCGATGGACCATTTGACCATTGGCAACCCAAGTTCTATGGCACCGACGAGAAACAGCACTGCCTTTCGCGCTCATGGAATGATGGATCTGAGAATGTTGGAGACATGTTTTCTGCTCAGTACACTCCTACCGCCATCAAGGAAATCCAGGCAATTGAGTATTACGATAACTATCGCCAGAAGTTAGAGAGAGGCCCACATGGCGCTATTCATTCTGCAATAGGTGGCGACATGATCCCCAACTCGTCTCCTAATGGTAAGTAGCTCTTTACAGCCGACACTCAACGACCACAAGGAAGAAGCTAAAAGCAATATTAGACCCTATTTTCTTCCTTCATCACACCCAGATCGACCGACTCTGGTGGCTGTGGCAGCAGCAGAACATCACTACTCGGGCAACTGACTTCTCTGGCATCAAGACCCAGAGTCAGAACAATGGAGTCAAGCCGCCTCAAGCTTCTATCGATGATGTCCTGCCAATGATGAAGATCTTTGACGACTTGAAGATCAAGGACGTCATGACCACCGATACCTCCCTTCTTTGCTACGAGTACTAAGCCTCGCCTACGCAACATGTATGCCCACCTCTGCATACCTTGTGCATATGAGACTTGGCATGTTATGCATACATGGTTATAGGGGCTACTTATGCGGAACCTTTGCACATACAGATACAAGATCTTGAATTAATCCGCTAAGCTGTCGGGTACTGAAGCGTATCGCAATCGAGCAGGGCTAGCATCTTCATGCCGATCTAGTAGATAGGTGCAGGTCTGTCAATGATTACACATGCTATATCTCTCTGTTAGAGAATAAAAGCATATACGATATCATTATATATACCTAAAGCATGGCGTAGAGATGAGTGTGATAGTGATGGTTGTGAGTTGAGGTTTGCGAGGGCCTTATTACTATCTTATTCTTATCATGGCTGAAGAGTACTCGACGATTCTGGCAGTCCTTGGCATATAAACGGGAACCCAAATGATATCCCCAACACCAACAAGATTACTACCCGGAGACCTATTCGCAGCTAACCTGACTTTATCTTCCTTTATCTAACTTTTTGATCGGCTCTTTTTCATCTTCCTACTCTAAGCAGACTTAGCGTACGTGACCGCTATGGGTTGTGACAAACAGCTAAATGGCTTTCATAATATTCCTGGCGGCATTTCATATACTTTCCGATTCTTACACCCTGAAGTCTTATCTACTATAGCTTATGTTGGTTAATTCCTTGCTTGCTCTAGGCTATAGGCCGTGATATTCACTCCATGTGCTTGTTACCTCATACAATGTCTCGGTCAACTCTGTTAATTGTCTCCTGCACTAGATCAGCAACACAGATTAGGGGTAATATCGGTGATAAGGACTTTCCTCGTGGAAGTCCGACTCCTGATATAGGCTTACTCTGGGAATATCATTGACTGATGATGATGGCAGCTCGGCCATAGTAAAACATACTAAGTGGCAGGGTATAAAATTACAAGTATTGTTATTATAAAGTACTTATGAACACTAGAGCCTTTATCTAGTAGAACTATTAGAAGGGCCCTATATACTTATAATAATCATGTATTGAAAAGTGACTGTCCTAATCGACGAAGCGAGAAAAGTCTGCCCAATTGTACTTAAATATCGCCCAGGCATCTTGCTCTTCATCAGAATCCACGCCAAGGGCATTTTGTAAAAGTTGCCTGCCTCAGTTAGTCCGGAGTCTTATTAATCTTTGCAAGAAATATGGGTTGCCTATTTAACATACCAGTATTGTTCAATATCCGAGGGGTTCGTTACTAAAAGCTCGTAGAAAATAAGGCTGGGTGACAGTGAGAGGGCGAAGCTTCGAGCATCGAAATCGTCGTTAATAAAACCACGAACGTCTCTATCAGGGTCAAATTCATCCTTATGAGAATCAACAAGATCGAAGAGTGTGGCTGCGATCCGCCACTCTTGGTTCTTCATGAAAAGGTCGCCACAATCAACATTTTCGACGTTAAAGTCCCAAAATTTCTCACCTGCCAGGCGTTGTGTGTAGGTTGCATAGGGGAACCCTCTCTCTACCAGACCAGTCTTGGCTACTGCTGCCATGCCAAAAGCCGTAGCATAACCCTCTGAGAACGCTACACTGCTCGAAGAATTACCGTTGCAGACGTAATGATCCCCTCCTCCGTTGAAATAAGTCTTATTTCTTCCAATCCAACGAGCGAAGTGACCGTATTCGTGTGCCATCACAGTAGGGTTATATGCATCGTCGGTAGGAAGGTTGATCCACGATCTTGCAACTGCAGTGACTGCCTGAAAGAAGGCAGAACCATCTCGGCCGGGATATCGGACCTTGACGATTTCCAGGTCTTCGCCGCTGGGAAAAACCGAATCTCTGTAGTAGTCCACAATGGTGGTATAAGCGTCTGCAGCCATTATCGCTGCATTGTAGGGCGACGATGGGTATTGCAAGTCAACTTGCAGAACCCTCCCGGCAGATACCGTCCATTCTTCAGTATCCAGATCGACTTTAACAACTTTGATACCCCAATTCTGTGATGGGGTTTCGTTTCCGCTCACAATCCAGTATGATCCAGTCGCGAGGTAAGTGTATATTGTCCTCACGTGCACTGATTGGCCCGCTTCAATATCAAATCTGAACTGAGCTTGGCCATCATAAGTGGTTGTGGTAAAGGAGCCAATTGTGCCAGATTTGCGGCCTTGTGTATAAACATCCGCTTTAGCGTAGCAGATGAGGTTTCGAATAGGCGAATACTCGCCGTTTCGGTCCAAGAATGTTATCTTGCTTCGAATATAGGCAGTTAAGCTGGGGAGCTGTCGACGATGGTGTCCGTTGTGGTGCTCTTTCGCCTTGTCGCAGTCATCATTTTGACACTTGTTCTGAGAAACGCATCGGCCTTTATAGGCTTTGTGGGGATAGCCTGGATCTTTTCGGCTCGGCAATGGCGAAGGGGTTTGAAGGTTCTCATCAGTAGTGGGATCCCCAGGATGCATTGAATCGTTTGGATCCACTGGATCGAATGGACCATTTGAATTTTTGCATGGGAATATGGGCTTTGGGATGCCGGGAAGGGTAAGGGTCATGTGCTCGGGGCAATTCTTTGGACGAGGGTCACCAGTAACAGGGTCTGATTCAACCAGTTTGTCAGGCTTGAATCCTAATAATTCCTCCGTAATGGCTTTGTTGATCTTGTCATCATAGCCATAGACCGTCTCAGCAACCCAGATTCCTTCTTGGATGTCCTTCACCAACACCAGTCCTTGACTGTTCACAGTCCTGTACTCTTCTACATCGGAGTTTTCCTCCAAACCAATATGAACAAGAACGTCTTGGAGCGGCTCTGCGATGCTGAAGGTTATCCGCTGCGGTTCATCAGGCGTTTCAATGGTCTTGGTATAGACAACCCCTCGTATAGAAGAGTCAGGCTGATTGGAAATATTGAAGTTGGTGAATGGAGAGATCGAAAAGATCAAGTTAACAGACGAATCTGTTACGACGAGTGGGGTGACGGAGATAAGACCGGTATATATCAAGAGGCCATCTTCGAGTTTGAGCGTCGTTTCCTCAACCTCCGCTCGAACATCCCAGCCAATGTTGGGCTGAGTAGCTAGAACAGTAATGGCATAAGCCATCAGCGCAATATAGCTAAGGAGTCGATGCATCTTTTGTTGATTTAGTATATCGCTTAGCAATACATATAGTGAATTGTCTTAGAATAAAGATTTTTGTTAATGTATCGAGTAAAGGTTGTTGCCTGCGAAGTAGTAATAACTGAAAGTAAGCGTTACGAAAGAGACAGGTCAACAAGTGGTAGTGCAGGAAGCGATCTTATAGATAACCCTACAACTAATCTCGATGCTGTCAACGTTAATCCAGGGCCCCTATAAAAGTCGCCACTAATCTATCACAGGTATGAGACCCCCTTGTTAATTCCATTCATTCCATATACTGAGATCAACTCGCTTAAAGTCTCACAGTAGAAGAACGTGCTTCGCACTACCTTGGCTTTTAGCAGCTCCCTTAGAACTTCGTTATATTCGGTGAGTTAGGCAAAGGCTCTCGCCCACCTGTTAAGTGAAATGAATATATCCAATTGTCATTATAGACCCTACATCACAAGGCCTGTACCCTCGGATATCTGATCGGTGCACGATAGATTCGGGGCGTACGGAGAAGGATATAAAGGTTATCTTGTCTTTAAACGAGAGAATATCACACTGGTTTCAGAAACGAGTCTTGGTTTCTACAAATAACTCTTCGTTTGACAAGCATAACCTACGACACCTACCCACCGTGGGCGTTGAGACATTCACCAGGGATATAGCTTCTCCGTTATGGAACGGAGATAGCTTGTCCGTTATGCAACGGAGATAGCCTTACGCAATTATGGCTTGCAGATAAAGTATGGGCCTGACGAGGCCAGGACGTTACTACGGCACGTCAGCATTAGTGAATAGTGCCTTTTCAGCTAAAGCGAGCCACCAGGCACATATCTCCAAGGGCGACAGGGTATGCACACTCCTCAACGAACTTCACCAGAAGGGAGAGATCACCCCCGAAAGAGTAGAAAGCGGCCTCGGAGGTGCCATCGATGGAACACTGCGCAATTATGATGTCTTCCCTGAACATGGTCTCGTTCATGCACCCAGCCTCTAACTGCTGTTGAAGCCAGCACCTTGACTTTTGCCCCTCTGACGGGTTGGAACGCTTTGTATGGACTTGAGTCAAAGGTAGTTATGGCTGGTGACTGGGTTCTTAACCAAGGTACAGGTGGTGTTAGCCTCGCGGCCATTCAGTTTGCAGTCGCTGCCGGCGCCACCGTTGTCGCAGCTACATCTTCGAACGATAAAATCGACGCTCTTAAGAAGCTGGGAGCTTCTCACGTCATCAACTATCGCGAGACACCCAACTGGGGCGAAGCCGCAAGAGCGTTGACTCCCAAGGGACTGGGCTTTGACCATATTCTTGAGATTGGCGGCGCAGCCAGTATTGCGCAGTCACTCAAGGGTATCAAGCTCGGTGGTGTAATTACTATCATTGGGTTCCTCACGTCCTCGGATAAGCAGCCAGCGTTGATGGAAGCGCTTAATTACCTGTGCATTGTCCGTGGTATCTTTATCGGATCCAAGGTGCAATCTGAGGAGATGAACCGTGCTATTGATGCGGCCAAAATGAAGCCAGTAGTTGAGAGCAAGATCTTTTCTTTTGAGGAGGTTAAGGAGGCCTATCAGTATCAGTGGGACAGGAAGAACTTCGGAAAGGCTGTTATTCGGGTTGGAAACTGAAAGGTTACGATATAAAAGTGTACTGTAGCGTTTGAAATGTAGGCTTTCTAGCTGCTAGATTTGTTTAGTCCGAGACCGCCTTCCCTGGGACTTATAAAGGCCGCTCCACGCACACCCATCTACTTACTGACTCCAGGGCATCGGCTCCTTCCAACGGCATTATTCAAGACTAAAATACTCCGGTTTCCCACATCGGACAGCTGTTCCAGCCCGAGGACCTGCGCGAAGAGGATGTGTGGTCGAACCTTATAACCCTTTCCCTCAATATGCCTATCTTGGCGACACCGTTGAGCAGGGAATCTTTGCTTGAATTCAGATAGTCATTAAAATAACTGTAGATTAGCTTACCAATATTAGATCATATTCAAATATTGAAACCTTTGATAAGTAGGATATTTTAGTCATACTTAGTCAATTACTAAGTACGTATTATGGCCCCTAAGTCGCAGTGTCATATGTATAGTCGACTCAGCTGTAATACCATAGTCACCTACTGTCCGTTGACTCTCAAGTTGCTTTCCTGCATATATTAATCTCTGCTCATCTTCTGTTAACCCAGTCTTCACCTCAGCCTGTAACATAACCCAGCTAATAGCTCTACTGGATGTAACATTGTTGATAGTAATCGTACTACTATTGAAATAATTAACCCACTGTGTTACGTCTAGACATAAAGTAGATAGCAAAGCTGTATTAGAGAATAACAAGCTTACCCTATCAGAGTTCTTATGAATATCTGAAACGTTTGCTCAGATTCCCCGGTGCTGATAGAATGCTCTGGGCCAGTATATTCAAAGTTCAATATGAATGTGGAGCCTGAAATAATCGTAGGGAAGTAAAATGACAGTCGACGGCCGTTATGCATGTCTTCTGTATTTTGGAATGACAGCTTCTGATATTTAACGGGTATATTGTATCTGTCGTAGACCTTTTTCTTGATATGGTAGACAAGATCTCGCAACCCTTGTGAGCAGCGGAACTGTCTTTGTGCGCCTTCAAATGGTACCTATAAGTCTCCAATTTAGCACCAAAGCAGGCAGCCAGATTGCTTATGATAAAGGGTACCGTAATTACATCAAAGGAAAGATTTATTCTTGGCGGTAGTGCGGCTGGAATCTCTTCTGGCCGTTGGCTTCGGATGGTCAAAATGATCCTAGAACATGCCGTCCGTTCAATGGTGTCTTTAATCTTTGTGCTCTCCGAGAGTAAGAGCCTATTCGCAATGAGAACTTGTGAGTTTGGGGATATATCAACTGCATCGCCAAACTGGTAAGTGTGTATCATCGGATAGCGCCCTTGAGTACTTACGAAGCTCTGATATCTGAGTCTTCACATCCGCTCCTCTCGTCTCCTCTGATATCGCAACCTCGAATGTTCCAAATGTTGTGTTGAATACAGGGAAAGGGAAGCGCGTGTTGCCCATGACCAGTTATGTGTATTCGAGGCGCAACGTTGAATGGTATTCGTAGTTGACGTGGACGTTTTGCAGCCAGAAAAGACAGATAAGATGGCCACGACCCCTCCGTCACGACACGGAGGTTTGGGTGACAAGGCAGAAATTCCACGTGACGACTAGGATGGCTGCAGCCACCAATTGCATGGCAGGTCTTAGGCTGGGTGCACTCACTCAAAAGCTGTGCACTTCCTCGAATACCGCGCTGGTCAAGTTACTCTCTGATTCCCCTTACCTAGGCTGCGCTAGGCATCAACGATGGAGTTAAACGGAAAGCCAACGGCACCATCACGGGGACTTCGACTATTGTCATGCGGTGAGAGGGCTTTTCTCACGCTGTGAAGGCGTTTCGTCTTTTTGCTAATCCAAACCAGACGGTGGCGGCATCCGGGGGCTGTCGAGCTTGATTATTCTTGAACGTCTAATGCGAAGCATCAACCAAGACAACCCGCCCAAGCCCTGCGAGATTTTTGACCTGATAGGGGGAAATAGCACGGGAGGGTAAGTCTACGCAATCCAGACAATTCTACCATGTTTCAAAGAGTCTTGGAAGCTGATAACCCATGAATTGATAGCCTTATCGCGATAATGCTCGGTCGCCTTCAGATGTCAGTGGAAGATTGCATCGACAAGTACCTCGAAATATCTGAAGCTGCATTCCAACCCCGCCGCAGCAACATAAACATATTTGCTAGGGCGCGCGATGGTTGGAATATCCGCGGCCGATTTGATACATCAGCTTTGCAGAAGGAGATTATCGGACTCATCGGTAGTCGACCGAGCGAATCGGGTCTAGAGTCTCTGATGCTGAAGGAAGATCTTCCCTGCCGCAGGTAAACTCTCTCTTTCTAGTATACCATGCGCATGCTGTGGCATGATGATACTAATACATTGCTATGCAGTTTCGCAGTTTCGATCGGCAAAGCCGCACCTGACACTGCAGTCCTTCTCCGAACCTAGCCGTCGTTACGTGATACAGGATTGAGACCGAAGATATGGGAAGCCGCTCGCGCCACTTCGGCAGCTTCGTCTTTTTTCGATCCAATCCAGATAGGAAGATTTGGACAGTGGTTCACAGACGGAGCCACGGGGTTTAATAATCCGGTTAACCAAGTCTATGAAGAGGCTCTTGACATATGGGCCGACACGAAAGACAGCATCCAATGCATTGTCTCTATTGGAACCGGAGAGCCTGGAGTTAAACCCTTTGGAAACGATCTTAAAGGTTTGGCAGTGACGCTACTTTCTGTTGCAACACAAACCGAGGAAACGGCCAAGCTTTTTGCGAAATCCCATTCACACGTCACTCATATCCGACTGAACGTCGTTCACGGTCTTCAGGGTATTGGGCTTGAAGAGTACAAGGAGATCGATACAATTAAGTCTGTAACGGACAGATATATGGGTGACACGGATGGAGAAGGAAACAAGAAGATTTCTCAGTTCGCAAACTTAATTCAGAGTGGTGGGTAAGCTCTGGATGCTATATCAGTAAGAAACTAATACGATTTATTTGGAAAGAATTTCGCCCCAGCCAGTTTGTACCAGAGCTCACGTGCTCTCAACCCTTGTTAAATTACTTGAAGCGCTTCTGGAATTATTTTGATTGTCAACAGCTGCCAACCGGACTCACTGCCTCAATTCCTGGAAACATATTCGGCACACACGATGAGCATCTTATAACAAATCTTGTGTTTGTGCAGCCCTTTCTAACGCGTTCAAAACCAATCCGATTCTCTGACATGACACCTTAGACAGAAATGGTCCCAAGCAGCGCAACATTCAAATGCCAACTGGATGTCGCTTCGTGAAACGTATTGCTGCCAATCTCTATCTGATAGTCCTTGCAGAAACCGCCGTCTCGCTAGTGAGATCGCATGGACAAGCCGATTCGGGGGGCTTATTCTGGCTCAAGTCGACGTCAGCGAAGTCTGGCGCCTACTATCCTGCCAAGTGTCTATTCTCAACGGAGGTCGCGACTCTAGGGCATTCACTGACTGGGTTGTCAATGATGTCACGGTCGTGATGACGGGGGATCATGTCGGAGAACCTCTCATCCGAACTGCCTTTAGGAAGCGCGATTGTCACTCCCTTAATCATACATCTGTGTTGAGTAGTGCTTTCGCACAGGCCATGACCAGCGGCCGTGGAGTACATCCCAGCGGGGATCTGGGCTTCAGGTTCACGAACCAAATGCCTGGGTACGAAGTAGTAGGGATGCCAAGGACGTCGCTCTTCATCACGATTCCGACGCAGGGGCGAATTTACTTTCTTTCACACTTTATAACTATGACAACGCTGCTGGAGAATCTTATACAAATCGCCAAAACGGTATGGGATGATGATGAATCCATTGATTGCAGCTCCGAAGGCATTCCAATCAAAGTAATGCTCGAAGACATGATCAATTCCCCTCGCTTTCAAATTCGAATGCATCGTGGAGGTCTTTTCAGGATTTCCGGAACCTTGTACCTTCTCAGAGCTGCCACAAGCGAATATTTCCGTCAAATACCCGCGGAGTATACTTTTGAGATGAAAAATCTAATGGGGTTGCTCGATGATCTGGAGGATGTCATTGAACCCGGGCATCTGCCGCTCCATGTATCATCATGGATAGGGTGTTTTGGGAATGAGAATGGCAGATGGCTTGTCCTTTCGCTTCTGCTTAACGGACTAACTAATATGGTTGATTATGGTGTCTTGCCAGGTACGTTTGATGCGCTACTACGTAGTCCAACAGGGAAATGTTATTTAGCATAAGGTCATAGGAATTTATAACCTTGTATATCAATAAAGTAGCTAGTACACTTTAACATATACTTGATACCTATCTGAGAGGTTTTATTAAAGACTTGAAATGTAAATAACATCTTAGTAGTTAATAGATTAAATGTTATTTTCCCTAGAACATTGGCTCCAGCAGAGAAGCGAGCAAGTGTAACACTTGGCGAGACTTTGGTTATGAGGACGTTCCGGTCTGATCGCCGCTGTGTAGTACGCCTCTCCAATGGACTACACTGTCAGTCCGACGACAGAGTCTGGACCCACAGGGCATTCGCTTATGAAAAACAAGCCTTCTCTTGCGATAGTTCTATTATATGGCGTGAGAAGGGTCTAGGCCTTGGCTGTCTCAGAACGAAAAGCATTTGTCTCACAGCAGTCTTCCAATCGACAACGTTGTTATCAACGCCATGCGCCCAAGACTCGCCTGAACATCATGTGCTGAAAGACCAATCGAATGGCAGTTCGTGTGATCAAAAGTGTTGTTTTATTAAGTACGCATTGCGGGCATCTTTATCACCAGATGTGTCACGAGCAAACCCCGAGTAGCTGAAAGACCAACGCGTATAACAAATTCAAGACTAGCACTTTCCTTGTTTTAGCGCGATTATGTGGCTGGCTGAGAAGTAAGTAGTGCATTAACAGACTCCGGATTAATCCACGAACTTGTTGTCATGCGGATGTGCGTGGTGAGTCTCGACCATAACGTCAGCTCAACTACTTTCTGTCAAAAGAGCTGGTAACCCTCAGCTCTGAGCACTATCTTTTGATAAGATAGGTGTCGAGAAAACACATATATAAAGAGGCCAACAATCGCTCTTCTTGTCCTTTGCTCACCAGCCAACATTCTTACTGCAACACAATCATCAATTCCTGATAGGTACTTCGTCTCTATCATGCCGGCTCGATCAACCTTCGTCACTATCATCAACAACACATTTCTGGAGCTTGACCTCCAAAAAGACAGTCTTGCTCATGGAGAATGGTCTGACGGTCAAGACCCCCCTTCAGCTATCAGTCCCAGCAATCAGGGAACGCTCTAGGCTGAGTCGGCCGGGTTCATGACCGGCGACGAAGGTTCTTCGACCTACAGCAGCGATGCTGGTATCTTTACCTTCAATTACGACAACCCCTGGAACAGCTCCAACAGTTATGACGAGACTTCTCCTGACGCATACACTGTCAACCGATCTGGAGGTGGCGGCGACAATGATTCGGTCACCTGGACTATCGGTACGTGATATCATCTCGAGGATTTCTCTTCGTGGCATGGAAGCTCGTGGAACTACAGAATCACCGAACTAGGATATGTCATTTGAACCTTTTATGTGTAGCTGAAAGAAGCATTTAGTTTTTGGGTGGTCTTCCTAGGTAAGGAGACCCTGGGACCTGTGGAATGAGAAATTGTATATAAATTAGTATATTATACTTGATACCATATGGAAGTTAGCTTGTTCACTAGAGAGGTGAATTGTACTGAGAGCCAGATATGTCCCGTAGGATAGCACCACGACCTTGGAGAGTTGTGCTTCCGTTTCCTTGGAATGGATTCTGTCCATATTCGTACAAAAACGAGTATACAACCTTATCGACCTCTATGAACCGACGTTCTGCAGTGCGTCGCCTTGTAGTAGCGACGATACGTACTCTTGGCCGTTCTCTTTCCGGTCTGGAGCTCCAGTCCAGAGTGTCCCGCATTCTAACTAGCAAGGTTTCGTAGTTGTCTCCCTCTCCTGTGAAAGCCAGGTGGCTAAGCTCAACGGAGCGCAGTGAAGGCGGCAGTGCAGCCAAGAACTCAACTAGATCGTTCATGTCGAGCAAAAACCCAGAAAGGCCAAAGTGTTCGAGTCGTGGCCAGTGGTCCTTGGGAAAGATGGACGACAAAGAGATGCCCCTTCCTTCCACGTCTTCAAAGTAAACAGACGACAGCTCTCCCTCTATAACCCCAGTAGTTGTACGAAGGCATATATATCTGAGATCTTTTGCTTTCCTGAGGGCAGCACGAAGCAGCTTTGATCTGTATGAAACCCACTCCTCACGCTCGAGATAGCCAGTGAAAAGGTCCAAGCTTAGATGACTGAAGCCAGGTCGCTGAAGCAAGTTGACAAAGTCATTGTATTCGACGCAGGGTTGATCGAATATGTGGCAATTGATACCAGATCCAACCTCGTTACCACCGACAACGAGTTCTGTGATATGATGTTGTTCGTCTTCGGCCAAAACGCGAGTAACTGCGCGATATCCACGCCATTTGTTTCTGTATGCCTCGGCGGGACATTTGATGCCATACATCTCCTGATAGGTATCAAAGGGTCCATCTGGGTCAGTCCATGGAAGAGCTGCTCTATCACCCGTGAATGTATTACCAGGCCAGGCTCTTGGTGCTGGACAATAGAAAGTATCAGGAAATGCCTTGATCATTGGTGTTTTATACAATGGGTTGAGCTCCGTTCCGTGAGTCGAGGGAGTAATTGTAACGCGTTTCAACGCGGGAAAACGACGCAGTCCATATTTGAAGGCGTCTATATCGAAATCAGATGCGATGTTCTGCATCTGATCTTTAATAAGGGCCTTGTAGCAAATGCACGGGCTATGCCAGGTCCAGATACTGAATGGTTCTTTCAAACCGCTCTTGCTGTACCAAGTATCGACGGACCGTCGTTTGAACCACCACGGTCGAAACGGCGAGGAGCAAAACCAGGAAGTACAGCCCGGCTGCTGTGGAGGGAGTCCGCGGTTTTCAGGGTCATGCCGAGTGTTAAGGCGAGCATCATCCCAGACGATTTCAGTGACGCTGTGTCGAAGCCTTTCATGGTCCGCAACTGCTCGAAAGACTTTGATGTTTAGAGAATTGGCGGACAAGAAGACGCGAGTTGGGCGAAGAGGCACATCTCGGTTGATGGCTGAGCATGTCGCGCGTAGGTTCTTGATGTCGTTATTGTCGAGATGAAGGTATATAGATTCACGAAGTTCCTTGGGCAGTTGGAAAATCTTGGGAGGGGCTTTTGAGGTGAAGAATTTCATTTTGGTAAGCTTCGAATTATTCTGATTTATTCTAATGGTAATTTAGGTGTCGCAACCTCGATTTATGTATTGCCTCACGTACTGTAGGCAACAGTGAACACAGGCAACAGCAAACATCGCTATGCTAGAACCTAGTAGGCTGACGCGTCATTTTCGTTGCCAAGGCTAAGCAAGAAAATGAACTTGAGGGGTGCTCGGTATATGCTAGTACAGATATCATAGTCCAGATACAGAGATGTTCAATCTGCTTCGACAGCAGGATTCCACTTGTGGAAATCATGCACATTGGTGTTGTCATCGTGGACAATGGCCCGGCATGTTTCGGCTGGACCTGGTATGTTGCAGCCTGACACTATGCCTGTCTGGATGATTCCTTTCGCTGTTGCACCCTTCTGTAAATAGGCAACAGCTATCTTAACATGAGATGTTGCGGATATATACTATTGCTCGAGGTAATAACGGAATCAATGCGCGGTTCAGCGGAAGACTGTACGATGCTAGGATCATAGAGCACGAAGGTGTGAGGGACGGTTGATTACCACATAGTCGGGGATATCATGGTAGTGAAGCCACTAATGTACTCTCGTCCGTAATTCAACGGAGATGGCTTAAGTCTGGACCCAGAAATCTTGCAGAACGGCTGAAGCTGAGCTGGCCACTTTGGTGGGAATTTCAGCTCCTGCAAGCCACATTCAATAATATTGCTTTTCCCCCTCGTATAAGAGCCTTGGCAAGTACGTACAGAGCTTTTCAACAACGCTGTCACAGCCATGCTAGGCACCAAAAAGTCCTGAGGAGTTTTCTACTTGAATTCTCGATTCCCCAGCTCAACTCACCGTATCCAAACTCTCCAATTGATCCCCAGCCATGCACTGCGCAAATATCCTCAAACCCGTCGGGCTCGTCGGACTGCTGCTCCACAACGTCGTTGCTTCAGAGCCAGAACATGTAGCCAAACGGGATCATGATTACATCCTCCCGCGAGCCACAGCAGTTCCCCATGGGCTTCTCGAAGACGTGAAGCTTCTTCAGGGCCACGGGGTGAAGGAACGCCAATTGTCAGCGACTACTGCTTTGTCGCTGGTCCTGACTATGGCTCCTGACAAGACCTGCGGCTACCTCTCAGGAAGCGTTGGCGTCCCGATTACTTGCGAGAACGGAGCTCGTTGTACCTGGGAACCCAACATGCTCAACATAATCGCATGTGGAAAGATTCACTACTTGCAGTGCGTCGAGTCCGTGACTGCCGAGGACCCGAAGCTATGCGATGATGTCTGTCAGAGTGACACTTGGAACCTACTATGGTATGCCTATCTCATCAAGTAGTTTCTCTTTCCCGAAATGATAGCTAATACATCGTCTTTCCATAGTACCGACTCTGATGAACCCTACTGCCGTACCTACCTCTTTCCAAACGGTGTCGTCGATTATCGTTGTGCTTCTACATCAGTTAGGTCAATTCAGAGAGTAGCGCATACCTTCAAGGGCGACGACAGTCCAAACTTTGTCACCACAACCCTCAGTGACGAAGACGGACCTACGATGTCGATACCTGGAACGGTGTCTAGACCGACGGTCATTGATGACCCGACGAGCACGACTGATAATCCTGGTCCGACAAGCTCATCTGTAGTTCCTGCTCCTCCGTCTAAGCCAGTTCCTGTGGGGGCTATCGTCGGGGGTGTTGTTGGAGGCTTAGCTGTTCTAGGTCTCATTGTAGTTGGGACCATCTTTGCATTGTGTCGTCGCAAGCCCAAGCCTAGTGTCGACACAAGAATCTCCTACCAACCAAGCGTGGTTCAACAACCTTCTCAAATGACTCAAAAACCACAATCAGGTCCGTCTCATCAACAAGTGGTCCTTTCGCCCGTTTATGATCCCAGCATGGCATCATCTCCTGTCCAGCCAAACCCCCATACGTCAATTGTCAGCGGATCAATCTCTCCGATCGGTACAGCTTCGCCGATGGGTTGGAGTCAGTATCCATCACCTGCGCCAATTGCCTCCCCAGCTCCAGCATACGAGGTCGCCGGTCCTGAAGCACGAGAGGCTCCTTCGGTTCATGAATTAGGCGGCGACGCATCTACGAGAAAGTAGTGGGATTTCGGACTGCCATGAGATTCTATCAGACGTGCATTGTGGAACTTGCGGTGTGGATGGCATCTTCAATTGAGATTATAGGATAACGGAAATAATAATAAAGCCCCTTCTCCGAAGAGAGCCCACTTGACGTAATTCTCGCCATGATAGATGTTCACAGTTGCTTGATGTCAGCAACTGCACTCTCCACAGAAGCTAATGCGCTGTTGAGAGCAAGATTATCTTTCGTACTCCAATCCCATGTGCCATCCTCCTCTGGCTCACCAGGAGGCTGATTGAAAACCAGCTTCACGCCAGGTCTAAAGACCATGCAGTAGCTACTCCCACCGAAATGGAACATGCCAAGTTCATGTCCCTTCAAAATCGTCTGACCCTTAGCAACCGTAAATTCACAACTCGAAACCTCAGCCATGCCAATATACACAACGGCCATGAGACCAATAGGACCTTCAGCTTGAATGTAGATGATGCCGCGTGTGGCCACAGACGATAGATATGGCTGTGAGTCTAGTGTTGCACAGGGATCGGGGCTTGGGAAACCCTGGGATGGACTTTGGCTGTAGTATGTTCCAGGAACATTCACAATGTCTACCACTTTGCCATTTACCGGCGAGCTCCAACGATGGTAACTGAGAGCGCTGAGGAAGGCTTGGTAGACAGATCCACCCTTGAACTGCTCCACGTAGACTCGATCGAAATTGAACATATTCTCAAGAGAATATGGCTGATCCTTGAGCATGAAGACGTCGCTGGCCTTGACATCCTGTTTGTACTGTAGAGGAGCTGACTCACACGAGTTGTTCAGTATGGATGTATTGGTTGGCTGTTCAACAGGACGAACGCCTGACCTGAATTCCTTAGTGAAGAACTGGTCCCACGACTCGAATCCAAGGTACAGAGAATCATCAGGATTAGGGCAATGGTAGATATCTGTGAAGCCGCGCTCCGGTCCATCGAGGATAGCAGTGCTGGCAAGTAGTTTCTGCGCTCTGGGCCCCGCCCAACCATTTGGCGCCTTGAGAACTGCCTTCGAGGCAGGTGAAGCCAGAAAAGCCTCGTAATCCTGAAGAATGGGTTGGAACTTCCGATTGACCCCAGGGAGGTACCAAAAGATCAGTCCAGATTTGGTACCCATAGGCCAGTTCAGGACTGCATTTATAGGAAAGCCAATCAATCCCATTGCGTCAGAGTCGTCTACCTGAAAGAACTCTGGACCTGTGACGATGATGCGGTTCAAGACTGTGATGAATGTCGCGAAGTCGCGAATCTGAGGGTTTCCAATTGGATCTGTGCCATTATGATAACCGAGAGGAACTTCGGTGAACATGTTTTCTGCAAGGCTGCTTAACTTCTCATCGGCGTTGACAAAGTCGGAGAAGGCTTGGACGTTTGGGTTCATCGGTAGATCATGGGCTGCAGTTTGCTGAACCTTTTGGCTAATCCATTGAAAAATGGTGTTGATGCTCCGAGGAAGCCATAGTCCCGGAGTTTGCATTTCAGTAAAGCTGATACAGGACATGACGAGAACTAAGTATTGACGTGACAAGTTGAGGTTGTTGAATTGGAAGGGAGAAGCAGCGTAGTGTAAGGTATTGTTGGAGTTAACGGGCAGTAGAAACTCACCGCTTATATTTTAAGGCGGGAATTGCTTCGGCTTCCAGAGACAAGTAAGGGATGGATGTACTACAGTATGACGGTGGTGGCTGCAAGGGAGGTGATAATAATTGGCCATTGACACGGGAAGGTGAGACATCTTGTAGACCCTGGCGGTGTATCTCCCGTCCCTCCATAACTGGGACGAAAATTGAAGTATCCCGACATAGGGATGTAAGTCATAGATACGCAGAGCTTTAAGACAATATATGACATAGTCAGAGGCTTTTGGCAGAGAACGTGTCATTCCTCGCGCTCCCCACAGCCGAGCTTTTAATCGTGTCAATTTAGTATACGTCTCGACTTTGTCATGGCGGTATATTAGTACGTCCTCTAAACAGGGACCTTAAACCCAAATCGCCGAAGATACTGGAACATGCCATCGGGATCATACTTCTTAAATGCCTTCCTGATCAGCGCAACATTGTCATTCCCCTAATGCGACGTCTTGACCTCCTCTTACATAGTTGAGATATACCCGGGGATACCCAATAGCCATCTTCTTGATGTTGACGCATATGCCGGGCATATGGACATACACAGGATGGGGGCTGCAGGGACCCTGCGACAGGTGCTAGGAGCCAAACAACGGGGAGACGCATGAAATAATCATATGGTAGCTAGTTGCAGGCGGTATGTAACCAGACGGTAGCGAGAGAACATTTCAACATATTTATCTACATTTCAAAACTAAGTAACAGCGGTGCGTAACATAGGGTCTTCTTGATACATCGATATAACTGCCGCGTCGCAGTATAGTAGCGTGCCATGCCGGGAAGCCTAGTTGGTCCAACAACGTAGCAAGGGCCTATCGTATCATCAAAGCACGGGCGTCGCTTCTTATCACCCTATAGAGTAAGGATAGTACTGAATTCCGGTGTCCCACTGAACAAAGTAAGTTGCTAAACAAAGCATCGCATCTGATTAACAATTTATACGGTAAGATATTCTTGGAAGATCAACCTTCGTTAAGGCTCCCCGGTGGCAAGTCGGATTTCTTTTTCCATGTCTGGAGGAGGTCGATTCGCATTGCAGTACCGTTCAGAACACGCAGTCCAGGGGGCAGAGACGGTGGATAAACAGACAAGGGAACTTACCAGGGGGTCGTCCGATTGGTGCGGTCATTGACCCAAGATCGGCGACCTACGTAATGAGGCCTTCTATATGCAGGGAATTAGGTTAAAGATACGCCAAGATTTACTACATACCAATCAAATACGACGGGAGTGGGGAGCTGAAAAGCAGACCCAAGCAGCCCGTCCTGTGCCGCCTCATGGAACTAGGTTCTCCCAGTTTAAGACCGGCCCGGTCCGACGAAGACCAGGATGGAGTACAGTAAGGGACTAAGGGTTCAAGCAGCGACGAATTGGGCTCCGGCATCGTCAAAACTGAAAAGTCTGGCCGCTCCCCATACAGCCCAGCGTCAGTCACACCTTTTGCCTCGATTGCTGACTTTCTCGCTTCCACACAAAATGGAACCCATCCCAAAAACACGCAACGATAACAAAGACATGGACCCAGAGGTGAGCCTCAATTCCCATATTATCCGAGTCCCCAAGGCTCCAATCAGTTGACCATGACATTATAGCGGACACGAATCCCTGATACAGCCAACCGAAAGGCTATCAGACGCAAGACATATGCTTCCTTTAGCAACGAAGGCACCACTGCAAGTATAAACGCATATGGAAACTTGGCAACGATCAGCCCATATTGTAAAGATGTACCCTCCGGCTTTCTTTGCGCGGATCTTGAGTGGATAGACCCATTCTATGAGGCTCAACGACGTATGTGGGATCTTGACTACCATTCAAGAAGTATTCACCGAGGCAGTCGTCTCCGCTTCAAAACTGGTGATGGGTATTCAGAGTATTCAGATACGGAAGAAAGCGATGATTCTGAAGACGATGCTGAAATATCGCCATCATCCAAACCTGGAGAGAACCCCAGACCAGAACCGTCACCTATGTCGTTCACTCACAATCGATGGCCGCGGGTCCGCAGGAAGATTCAAGGCTTCGATATGGAAATTCAGCTTTTCATTTCTGAGGGAACAGTTTATCAGACTTACGAAATTAAGATACCAGAAGATGGAACCATCAAGATGCCTCTGCTGCTCAAGCTCAGGGAAAATGTTGTGATCAGAGACAACGACTTCATTCGAGTCGATGATTTCCGAGATGACCGCTATGTTCAATGGAAAGATGGTGAAAACTGTCTAGTAGCGACACAAACAGATACAGCTTTGACAAGAGGCATTGCTGCTTTGTATTTGTCGCTCTTTGTCAACGGGTGCCCAAAGCAGCTGTTCTGTGGAGATGGAAAAAAGCAATTTTCAATCGTTCTCGATCCCGAGGGCTTGAGAGATGCACGTAAAAATGGGAAGTTGGACGTGACTTTGGCCTACAATCTGAAGATGGTGGGTTCAGAAGATTCCAGCCATTCACCAGCTTCTCAATCCGACCTGGAAAGGGCGAGAACCATTTTGAATGAGATATTCGACAGTCCACAGCTCAAGAAGGACTTGCACCTAGACTTTATTTTGAAGCGCAATTTAGAACATATTCTGTCAGTCTGCAGCATTCCCGTTTCACGGGCTGATGGGCAGGGCGATGTGACACCCATCGCTTTGACTTGTGGAGATATTGCTGGTCATCGTGTCAGCACTGCGGCCAGCTTGTGAGTCTTCTCGGGACCTTTCAAATCAACATTCTGACTAATAGGACTAGCCATGCCCTGAGGTTCTTGATCCTGGTATTAAAAAAACTGAGAGACCGAGAAACAGATCCCAACCCACTAGTCAAGGGTGAATGCAAAGCACAACTAAACAGAATGCAGTCTCGCATACGTCATGTCATCTGTGGACATTTGGAATGGCTATATATCAGAATGCAGCCTTTAGCTGAGCTAGATGGTACTAAAACTCGGCTGGCCCCGTATTGCTGGGTCAGTGGTGCGAAGATAGATGGATTGGAACAACACGAGTATCTGACGCCGTCAGAGATCACTGACACGCCGTTACAAATCATCAAAATAAGAGAAGTTCTTGCTGAGCTTGATGATGTTGTATTGAGGGAGAAGATTGTTGAACGGCTTCAACGTCTTGTCGAAGAGTGGGCGAGTGGCCTTGACAAGATTAACCACAACAGCCAATATGCCTTCACGCACTCAAAAGACGAGATACCGAACAAGTTTTTCTTTGCCGACCATGCAATCATCTGGTGGGCTCTAAAGTCGGCGGAAGGTCTAGGCATAAAGCCGTGCCTCACCTCTCGGGCAATGCGATCTAACGTCGTCAAGAGGTTCACCACTGAGAACTGTCTTTGCAATCTCACGAAGTTTGTTGAGTTCACAGTTCTTGTTACGAAACAGAGATACGGTTCTCTTCTATGCCGCAGAGCTTGGCCTCTTGGATAAAGAACCTAAGACGGGCGAAGAGAGAGGCATACAAGAGGTTTGGCAGAATACTGTCGATTGCCAGAAGCAACACGAAGAGAATCAAGATGAGGGATGGAGTTATACGCTTCGATACGCTTTATCCATGATTTTAGCCTCGGAGGGTACACAGATAAATTCCCAATCGCCCCCGAAGATATATCAGCTGGCAAAAGATATGATTCTTCAATCGTCCTCTCCCAATGGGTTGTTGTGGGGAGAGCTAGACGAGTCGAAAGACCCCGACATATTTGCAGATGACCCCGACTTTGAATCCTGGTTATCTGCCACTTTCGAGATCCCTTATATCCTGTTGAAGTATGACAATCCTCTGGACGACACCAAAGAATCTGAACCAGGTCGTTCAGCCAGAGTGATACCATCTGAAGCGGCAACAGCACAGCAAATGTCCAATATCGGTGTACCAGCTTTGATAAGGCAGCAAGCGGATACAGCGCAACTCTCGGCGCAATTAAGAGGTCTTCTCAAAGGAGCTGATCCAACACCCGACCATCTGCTTCAAACAGAAGGCATCATCATGAAACAGGATCTTCCTTTCAACACTAACATTGACCGAAAAGATATATTGGAGGTTCCAGATGAATGGCTATATGCGGAGCCAAGTTTCTTGAACGTAGCATCGACGGATGATTACATAGAAGCTATATCAGGCGCATGGTGGTGGCAAACTGATGAAGGCCCTGTAGTGAGCCGCTTGGTCGGAAGCCAACCCTCTAAAAGCAATTTGCATGTCCTTGTCAAGGACGTTCAAAAAGGAGACCGTGCGACGACCAAGCAAGACCAACTTAATGACAAGGAGAGGGTTGAGGAGAAAAGAACTGACCGGAATTCAGACCTATGGCAGTTCATCAAGGGCAGAACAAAGCCGAAAGCCAAGAAGAGGTTTATTCAGCTGCTTCGGGCTAACAGAACCACAGCAGTAGCATGCTGTCTAGCCTCAGGGTCGGGGCCATCAGAGCAAGAAGAGCTCATTGCTTTTTTCAGAAGGCATGCATCATACGACAAGTACTTTGTCGACGATGTTACGCCCGTACGCAACGAATGGGTGACAGAGCTGCACTTGTCTTTTTGGAGGATGATCGACAAGAATCAGGAGCTAGCTCTCAACGATATTCCACGACGACAGGAACTTAGCTTCCCACCCTTGGGTAATAGATCCGACCCAAAGGGGATCAGACGAACTGTGATGAGCTTCAGATTTGAAGGGGATTTCCTTGACCGGTACTGGACATGTCATTTCGTTGAATCCAATTTTAACGAGAGCGATCCTGGCGACGTTACGGAGCATGCAGGGAAAACAACTTCGGACAAGAAGTCCTGGCAGCAACGAAGGGTCCTAGAGCTTCTATTGATCGAGCGAATGTTGCAGGAGATGCGCACAAGCACAGACAAGATCTTGATAGAGGCCAGACAGCATGTTCAACAAACTCTCCTTGATGCTCATGACTGTGGCAAAAGCAAAGAGCAAAGTACAGAATCTAGCGGTTTGCCACTCATAGACGCCCTCCCGGTGTCGGCGAGAATTAATAACGATAGCTTTCTCATTTGCAGTCGCACATGCCACAGAATCCAGCATGTGCTTCAGGTTGTACAGAGCGACTTGGACGAGAACCTGACCAAGTTTAGCCTCTGGCTCTCCCGCGAAAAGGAACGCCAGAGTCCACGGTGGACGCAGAGAGATGAGCGTCTATTCCGTGGCGCAATCTCGAAGCTTGTGGCTCTCAACAAGCGATCGC
Source organism: Fusarium citri (assembly GCA_004367485.1). Classification (NCBI taxonomy): domain Eukaryota; kingdom Fungi; phylum Ascomycota; class Sordariomycetes; order Hypocreales; family Nectriaceae; genus Fusarium; species Fusarium citri. Next base: position 80,037 of record QHHH01000244.1, read on the forward strand.
TGCATGAACTTACTCGGTCTCAAACGAATATTGCTTCGTTCAATAAGTCACTGACCTTGAAGCTTGAGGAGTTGCGTGTCGAGCTGGAGCTTCGCGGGGCTGACGATATTCGCCTTTTCACTTACGTGACCGTGGTTTTCCTCCCCGTCGGATTTGCCACAGGTGTGTTCAGCATGAGCGAGGCACCTGCAGGAATCACGATCGCTGGTATGATGGGAACGGCTGTCATCGCTCTTCTGGTCACGCTGATAGCCTTGGTGAATGCGAAGGTCCTCGCAACAAGGGTTGTGGGACCGTTCATCAGAGGCTGCAGCTATGTTGTCAAAAAAGGAATCGCAGCAGTTCAATCTATCGCCCCTGATGGAAAGGCGAATGATGCAGCCCCTGAAACCGAGGCTGACTTTAACGAACAGCAAGGAGAGGGTGCTAGCTCGGACAGGAATCAAGGAAAGCGTTTCAACTTACGAAAATATTGCTCCAAGAAGTCACGTCGCACTGGAACCGCCAGGGAGGCTCAGGAGTGTTAGCGCTATGAGATGGACTCATCGGTATGATACAAGTTATTCGCCTTGTTAGAGGGTCCAAGTCGTCCCCGATTATTATGCATGGGGGAGGAATGTGAAAATGGCTCACTGTCCCTTTTTGAGAAAATGGGAACCTGCGTCCCGCAGCCCACGGGAAGACCCAATAAGAAGCAAAGGTGTCCCATCTTCAACATTAACCATTGACCATTAAACCTGTTAGCTCAGTTATAGAGTTTTCCTTCCACGGGCTCTCCCACACCTTGCTCTACTACTCCGAATGCTAAACGGCCTACCTGCTCATGTTCGTTTGCCATTGAAATATCTCCCCATCTCAGTTGTCTTGTTGCCATGATCCTGAGATTCTCTCGATCAGTCATCTCTATCCCCTGATGATGGACATGCACTGGACCTGCTGTGTCTGTCGAACTGATGGGAATGCAGTGGCAAGCAGCCGATATGACCTTAGAATTGCTACCCCCGAGGACCATTTTGCCTGGCAAGTGGAATAAGGCTAGGATTATTGGGGCCAGCGCCACCACGGCTGATGTGATGAGTCCAACTAAAATAGTAACCGGCGAGAACTACAGCTCACAATAGGTATCACCTATGGAATAAGGTTCAGTCGCTTCATATACTAGGAAGAATAATTAGCACGGCAGACGTACAGTGATTGAAGCATTGCGATACATGCCTTCATAAGTCCCCAAATAAACAGCATTTGAGTAGACCCAATGCAGTAGAGCACTGATAGCAAGAAGAGGCACAGACCAGCGGTAAGGCACTTGTAGACGATAGGTTGACCGTTGCTGACCACTGGGGCGGGTAACCCTTAAGCCCTTGAGGTCAATGCTCTAGCGTCTCCATTCAAATTCAGTGAGCATTCGGGTTCTAAGTCCGTTATGTATGATGTGCCATAAGGATAGAAGGAGCTGGCGTACATTCGACATCATCGATAGTTCCAACAGAGACCGATATGTCTCCTGTGGTTTCACTACTTCCTCAAACGAGGGGTTTCTTATATGATGAGCAAAGCTAGACTCAGAACTTGGAAGAGGAGCATCGTTAGTTTCGTTGCTTCGACAGTTAACTCATAAGTTGACAGGCGACCTATAAAGATTGGACTTCCAGGGTGGGCTTGAGAAGACACCCACTGAGGAGAAAGAAGATCCCGATGAACAAGTACGACAATATCCAGAGTGCTGCAGGAATGGCAGTTCCGGCTAATTGTCTTTTTGTATTGACCCAGGACCGGGGGTTCGCGAAGACGCCATGTATATCCACCTTTATAGCCAGGTCTTTAGCGCTGAAAGTACACATTCCTTTTGTTTCAGCATCTGGCCTGGAGATGAATGACGCAATGGCGTCCCCAATAGTCATCAGAGGATCACCCAGGGCTAAGTTTTTAAGTGGATGGAGAAGGCCCAGTGTGATTGCGAAAAGGAGACTTTTGACGGCACACAAGATGCAAACGATAAGCAAAAGAGGATTCGCAATGCTTAACCGGCAAGAAGTGGCAAATCTCTCTGATAGGCAATGATCAACCTTCATCTTTTCGAAAGCCGGCTTATGCCCGCCTTTGTCCGTAGTTATAACGCCGCTGGCTGGATCGAGGCGCATTTTGGTGCCTGGTATTTTATTGCCACCCTTTTCTGTAATGGGTGAGGTTGATTCTCCTGTGCGAACGATTGAAGCGACGAACCATAGTGAATTGGCAGGTTCGATAGGATCAAGAGGGTTGGGATATCTGTGGATGGTCTCATTCCACTCAGATTTCGGTATGTTATTCAGGTTGCTCACAACCATAAGCACATGTCGGTAGTCGACCATTGCTTGCCCTAGATCATTATAGCGGCCCATGCAGTCTTTGAATGTTGCATTCTCCCAATTACCGGCTTTTGATGACGATAATGATTGTTGTATGCTGTGGATGGTCTCATTATAGGACCTCGTCTCTATCCCAGTCGTGTCTACCATCGCTGGCAATGAAGAGTCGGCACCTTTGATAAAGGAGTCTGAGACCATCAAGACCAAGAGGCTGTTGGTAGCTTTCGATTCGAGGATGCAACCGTTGAAAAGGAGATGTAAAGGTATAGAGCTCAAGGCTACCAGGGCCCACAGGGATGTTCTAATTTTTGATATAAACTGGAAATTGCGTATAGAATTGACACCAATTCCATCCAGTACCCATAAGTGTGAGCGTGGTCGATATCGCGTCTCCTAGGTGCAACTAAAATTTGCATGTACTTGCCGAGATACTCCATGGTGCATAGTAGCGAGTAGAAATTATTACGGTAGCAGAGCCCTCAGTGCTTATGCTGGCTAGATTTACGGACTTTATATGGAAGTTCAACTCATTGTAAGAGGGGCGGTCCAGATGAGTTCCACCTATATTTGCTTCGTCGCTAAAGTCATATGTTTGCCTAACGTCTTCTCAAGCTCGTGTATAAGAACGGAATTGCTATTGCTAGACTCTTGAACTTGCAGCGAAAGCAAGAGACAAAATGTTTAGCAGAGTAACTGCTGGGGACATCAGATGAAGAGATTTAGTGGTTAAAGAACACAATATTTCGGAAGGGATTCTGAAGCTCTAGTTATCCCTATCCTCCTCATAACTGCAATCCAGTAACTCTAATAGGCTGTCTCGATTCTTCCAGTTGGTAGCAGCAACCCATTCCCGAAGAGAAATTTCATGAAGAGAAATCTCTTCTTGGAAGTCCGTATGCCAACCAATCTCGGGACTTCCTTTCAATGCCAGGCATCTATTTATTCCATTTTGAAACCTCCTTAGTCTATCTCTAGAAAGGGAGTACCGAGGACACTGAGATTGCCGGAAGCAAAACGTAACGTCTCCAACCAGACCGCGCCTTGTTATCAATATTCGACAATACGGGTCTGCCCCTTCCCTGAGAAACCGGGATATGATATTAACAGGATCCCCAGGGCTGCTAATGTCGCTAAGGATGACGTTGATTAAGAAGAACTGCCACACTGTTAAAGACCACTTATCGTCCGATGGCCCCCGGGCGAAGAACTTTACAGCGTCAAAAAGGAGCAAAGGTATCGTGATGTCTCTTGTAGAAATGCTGTACCTGAAAAACATTTCCCAATTGTTAGACATAAGAAGTGCATGCCCGACCATGGCTCTTTTTACAGGGCTGTTTAGGACGGATGGATCATTGCTAATCTTCCAGTAAATATAGCCTCCGTCCCCAAACGCTGCGAGACATTTAAGGTTATAATATTGTTTTCTGATGGTTGTTTGTCCCTTGGCTGTTTCTTCAACTGTCATCCTGTAGAAGATGTAAGGTTTATGTATATCTAGCCAGACTTCTGAATGCTCTACAAGCTGGACAGTTTCGATCCACGATTCAATGTGTTCAAGGAACTGATATGGTGGCTTGTCAATGCCATGTATCAGCCGCGCTTGTGCTATTTTGAGACAGACATTGGTCCTCACGTCCCCGAACATGTCCTGGTTATCTTGAAATTCGGGGTCGGATATTGAAAGTCGAACGGCAGCTAAGCACAGATTTGATGTCAAGTCGATACTGTCGATGCCACGCATGGCCACTTCCATCTCTCGAGCCAGATCTGGATTTCTGGCGTTCTTATGAAACATGTCTGGAACTGATCGATGGACGAACTCCATCGCCTTTCGTTGAAACCTTCCGCTGCGGCATTCTATGAGCCCGCCACTAGCACCCCGAAGCTGTGCTTGGAGGGCCGACTCGTCTGGTAACATCTCATTCTCGAGGCCGTCTCGCAATGAGAAACTTGAATATCGACTGTAGTTATCCAGAAGCGAGAAAGCGACCAATGGTAAGTCCAAACGATACGATTTAGAAATTTGGATGCAGCTGATTAACTGTAGGCTTTTCCGCTTATCGTCTGGTTCGAGCTGCTGAAGAATGTGGTGGAATAGTGACTCGAGGCCTTGGGGTAGTGTTTCGAGGTATTTCCTCAATGTTTCGCCGGTAGCTCTGTGACCTATCTTGTTACGGATGCTTTTGACAACAAGATATGTCCAGAGGAAGATACCTGACGACCTTTCTTGGATCTCAGAAGTCATTTCATTCTTGAGGTCATCATCGGTCAGGTTACTAAGGCGGCTGCGAATATAATTCTGCATATCGAATCTGGTTAAATCCTGGAGCCGGAAGCTGGGACCATCTGCAAAGCCTTCCATAAACACAGGTTCCTCCCTACTAGAAAGACACAACTAGAGGTTACCATTTGCATTGCTTGCCCAACGGCGGAGAACACCGACCAGATCGACGTAATCCAGGCCATCTTGAAGTCCAGGTTCAAATTCGTCGAGACCATCGATAAAAATGCAGAACTTGTGATGTTGGTAAAGTCGAGTGTCTTGTAGGAGCTGCTCAAGCGCGTGCTGTACTTCTCGTGACGGAATCTCATGACGATCATGTATCTTCCACGGACTTCGTTCCGCTTCCTGCCACTGGATGGGGAAGACGTTGGCTATCAAGTCACGACGCTCATCTAGGACGCGATGAAGGATTGACCTGCAAAGCCCATCCAGTGATTTCTCCGCCGTTGACCCGTTTCTCCAGAAGAAGAACGACGTAAATGCAAGTTTCTTCGCACCTACTGCGAAGTCAGTCATCAATTCCATTTAAATTGCAAATTACCTACCGGCCCACTTGGTAAGCTCCTCCGTTGTTCTCTCATGGGAACACAGGAACTTCATTAGGGTTGACTTTCCAGAACCTAGTTTTCCAGAAATATGGAAGACATTGGATAATAGAGCTTCAGAGGAAAGCCAGGATAGGAACATGTCTCGAGATTTAGTCTGCATCTGTAAGGTGGATCAGCGTAAGGTCAGTTTCGCTATAGGTAATTCATATTCACACCTATTGGCATTGCACTTCCTCGTAACATAGCTGGTCATTGTGATATTCTGCGAGTTCAATAGGCTCGTAAATCCAGTTGAAAGTATCTTCATGGGCAGTATGAATAGCCTCGTATCGGTGTTGGACTCCTTGGAACCTGAGACAGTTGAGGATGAAGTCCTGATACACTGAGTGTTGTGCAGTGGTATCTACCACGAGGAGTTGCTGAAGCTCCTGAGGGGGGGTAGTTTGTGCGGAAGGTTGCCCTTGGCGAAGATGTTCCACAGCTTGTATCAAACTCTTCAGCTTAGCTTCATTGTTCTTGGCCAAGAAGAGTAACCGACTGAAGCCGTCAGCTGCCTCAACTCTATGACAAATTAGTGGCTGCCATAACTCATATCAGTGGAGTATGCACACCTTGAGATGTCGACGAGTGCCAGAAAAAGCTGATCGCGGTAGTCTTTCAGCTGAACCTCCAGGTCGCCAATAAGCTTTTTGTTTTTATTTGCCTTGACCGCATGCCGCAAAGAATTAAAAGCCTTGAATGAGCTCCCTTTGGGCTTGATATCTTCCAAAAGCTGAATGAGGGATTCGGAGATTGCCTTGCATTTTTTGGCAAGGTCTGTAAGTGATTGTTGTTCCTTTGTTAAAGCGACGATGCCGGTAATCTCCAGTCTCGAAGCTGCGTCTTGAACGGTACCAGCGACATCCTCACGGTGCCTATTGTCATCAAGCACGCCGTCAAGAGAGTTGTGTATAGCACACGCTGTTTTGATGAGTTTGGTCCCTGCGTCGATGAAGGTTAAGATCCCGGAAGCAAGTCCAACAGCTGCGATGGGATCCATAGTTATCGTACGAAAGGCGATGTTTGAAGGATTAGATTGAAGTTGGTGCGGGGAAGTTGGGCATGTATGTTGGCCTCTTGCACAGCCTGCTTGTGCAACGCTGGGTAGAAGTCTGCCTTGCTACAATGTGGCTTGCAAGCTGCATTTTGAGGCCTCCCACCTGGTTCGCCTGAGTGGAGACAAATCTTGAAATATTACTGGACATTGGCATATGCGCCCGGGTCGTTTACAAAGCTCAGAATGCAAGTACGAAAAAACAACTCAAGTCTATACATAAACCTGACTGTAAGGTGAGGGATCGCAGTACCCCAGTATAAAGGCTAGGATGGCTAATTAACTGGAATCAATGACAATAGTATAGGTAGTCTTTTGCTGCAGTATGGGTTTTGAGCCACAGCTGTCACAGCCGAATCTGGATATTATGCTTCGGACAGGATCTTGATTGTACCGCTGATGAAGCTCTTGGTGCTACCGTTGCTGGATCTATTCGTAGAACACATGATGACTGGTCGAAATTACAGAAATAGGCCTTTTAAATTACGTGCGAGGCAAGCTTAGTGATAGAGAATTCATGATAAGACAAAGCTTCACATGATATGAATACAAATTGTCCAAATCTCCGATAGCTTGATCCTTCCTACTTATCCCATGTAACGCCAAATAAGGCCGGAGCCATGGAGTTGATACAGAGCGGTACCGCCCGCAATGGAAACTGAAGCGGCATTGCCACCAAGCTGCTTCCAGCCCGTCATCGGCGGCCCGACATAGCACCAAATTGACCCCGTCTTGTGAATAGGTTAAGGCCCACTTGCTCCAACTACAATCTCCTTGGTGGCAGAATTATCATCTAGTAGCTGCCACCCCGAGATACGAGTACCTGTGTACTTCCAGATCTTACCAGAGTCGTGAAGTTGATCCAGGTTGTTGCCTCGAGGCACGATGCTCGTGCTGTAGTTCTGCTCTTCAGTCTCCTGGACAATGTTAATGACTTGTTGATAGTAACGGATCTAGCGGCTTCTTTCACAAGGATACTACATCGAACACTACATATAAGCAAGACATTGCGTCATAGTATATCCGATGTGTAATTGTATTGTTATCAACAGCTGCCAAGCTCAAGGGCTTAGTGTCTGTTCTCTCGTTCTCTTACTCATGTCCTGCGGAAGGGAACTCATGCATTTTGACGATATCGTGGCTATCATGAATCCCCTCCCGGCGATTCAGACGTCGCAGTAGATCTAGTGCCTGGGACCTAGCTTTATCACTCTTTGTAAACGACGCAACAAAGGCTAGGCCCGAGATGAGGCAACCATCAAGCGAAAAGGTAGGCTGAGACAGAAAAATAATAGGAGACGCTACTTCATGTGCAACACACAGGAAGGGCCAAAAGTCCTGTGGCTTTGGTACTTCTTCTTTTGATGCATGAGAGTTGATTACCATCTGCCAGTAGCTCTGTCGTAGCCGCAAATTTCGGCACTGTATTCTTTCTTTAGCTGATCGGTCTTTTTTATCCTGCCAACCGAGTGCGTTGAAACGTAAAGTCCAGGCACAGAGAGCATCTTGCAGTGTGTGTCTCCACTTGGCTTTAAGATTCGTTCCATCGCCCTGCTCGCCACCGACGAAGGGCCAGGCTTGTTTCGCGTAGACAAAGTCCAATTGCTTTAAGGCATGAGACGCCTCATCAAGGCTTTTGAAAGAATTTGGGTATTGTAAGCAGTCAGTGTGGTTGTAGCACCACTCAGCTAATATGAAAGAGGGTCGATCTGCTTTGATGGAATTCGAAGACTCTCTTGTAAGTCGGCAGAAAATCTCAACTAGTCTTTGAGTGATTGTACGATCGTGCATTGTCACCAGGGGAAGCGGTGATCGCAATAGCGCCATGCCGGCACTGAGATGTCGTAGGAGTTGATCGTATCTGCCATGAAGACCTTCGAAACAGATAAAGAGTAGGCAGCATATCAGGACAACATGCATGTTCCGGTCTGAAGTCGTAAATATGTCTGCTAGAAGCGATGCAATGGCTTTGTTATATTGTCGAGTTGTAAAATACCTTAACTCGACTGGGTCTAAGCCTGGATGGCCGGTCGACTGAGCCAAGAAGAGTCGATGTGAGGCGCCAACAGCAACCATACTGATTTGTATACAACTGTGTTGGTACGTCATTGGAAAAGCATAACGTAGCCAGAGGTTTGCTAATTCAGTCGACGTCGAGAGTTGCTGAGTTGTCCATTGCAAGAAATACTGAAGATAAAGCCGCTCTACTTTTGTCAGTGAGGGGGTGTCGGAAATAGTAAGTCGAGGAATGACTTCAGTAACGGCCTTGGGTGTGATTTTTCGGGGCTTTCGTCGTGTTCGTTTTGACGGCTGAGGCATCGCATAGCCATCACATTTGACGCCCTGAGTTAAGCATCGACCGCACACAGGCTTAGCCTCGTCACATTTTATGTGCCTGATCCTATGGCAGTAAGCACAAGGCATTAAGACTAAGAACCATCATATAACCTACTTGCTGCAGGGGCGATCTCTCTGTCAGCGCTTCATACAGTATGGTGCGGGTGCAATTAGGGTTATATACCATGTGATGCAACCATTCCGACTTTTAGGTGCAGATGCGCGCTTATACTTGGCCTTGACAGGGCCGTTTTCCTTGACAGGCATCGGTATATCTGTATAGGAACACAAGGCAGCCTATCGGAGGAAAGCATGTATAGGCAGCTTACAGATATTTAAGCATGGCTGAATTTTACCCTCTTTGTACTGAAGATTAGGGATGGGGCCAAATCACATCGGAAATTAAACATTTTAGCATCAACGTCAGCTACGGTAAGAGTTTCTATTGAAAAGTATAAGCCACGGCCCTCTAGCCTCTCTTTCGACGCCAAGAATTCGTTGCCACTACCATTTCTGAGCAGCCCTCAAGTATTCCTCCCCACTTCCGGAAAAAGGGTAGACTCACCTCCCAGCCACTAGGATCCCAAGACTCGCCCCAGTCAACAAGGCAAGGCGCTTCGCTCCTGAGATCATGCACATCAAGAATATCCATAGCCAAGGGCGAGTTATCATGGAGTCCCTCGCGAATAGTCAGAAGAATGTTATCACGTAGACGGGGAACAGGTATGAGGTCAATCCAGGGATGGTGTAGCGCAGTAAATTGCAGTGGAGTAGGCCTCAGCCACTCTGGGCACGGTTGTGATGGTCGAGTTAGGGGGAGAACGTCCGGGCCCGCGCGGTTGAAGGGTGGAATCAGCGTCGGGGAACATAACCCCTGGAAGTCAAAGCCAAGTATGTCTGCATTATGTGCGAATGCAGCAAGAACGTTGACCCTGACCAAGATATTTAGGTGATCAAGGCGGGGCGTGGCATGTCGGTAGTTCCAATACGAGCTTTGCGTAAATCTGAGATACGCCTCGCGCAACTCAGGAGTGGGTAAAAGGAGATAGCCCTCTGGCCGCTGTGGCTCTGGCTCGGCATATCTCCCTTGTGCCCCGCTTTTCTGTGTTGAGACGACGTTCTCTGTCCCGAAACTGGCGTGTTGATGGTTGTCGTTCAAGGCTAAACGTTTATCTCTGCCTGTACCACCATCAACATTAGACCAAAAGCGATGTCATTAACGTAGAGACTCACGCCATGCCCTTTGATGAATGCGATTCTGTCTCTTTCTTCTCTCCGACGGATCGGTGACACCAGTCCAATCATCGGCAACTGATTCCACATCCAGCTGCTGGGGCATTGGCTGGAGCGTCATTCGAGGGTCGCATTGTGACTCGTCCATCATTTGCAGACATGGATTCTTATGCAATCTGCTTACTCTCCACTACATCGGCGCTCGACTACCTCTAATAAATAACCAGGTAGGCATTCTAGGCCGCCAAATAGAAGCCTTGCAAATGCTTCCAATAGCGATATTAGACAAAGCGTGACCCATACACGGCAGGACAGAGTGAGCTAGCCCCTGTCTAGCGCGTAAGCAGCTTGCATTAGTCCTTCGCTAACCCCAATACTCACCGAGAGCAGGGGCCCTTACCCCACAGCAGCTGCTGAAACCCGAAGCTGTCAGACTGGGCATTCAGCCTCAAAAGCGGGACTGAAATGTGACTGATAAAGTCATATCACCGGATGCCCGTATAACGTCGATTAAATTTTACAAAAGCTCCATTTTAGTTCTTTGATATTTAGCCTGTCGGAGAATTCCTTCTTTTCCTTAATGAGTAGAATCACTCTGGGCTTGCTCTGCCCTCTACCGTCTAGTTTTTAGCTTCAAGACAGTCATGTAGAAATCTAATCATTATCACTGATGGACGGATATTCAACTATGCGGAGTAAACAGTGTATTGAATGTTTGGCTTGTAGGAAATGCTATTGTAGAAAGGAGATGTAGGGAACTGAACGTTGTTGATGAACGTTGATAAAATGGATATCTATGACATGGGATTCATCTAGTAAGTCCTGCCTTACCCGAAAGGCTTCTCCTCCGGCACATTGTCCCTGCAGCTTTCACCTTAGGTATGGGATCGGGCGTTATGAGCGATCAATAGGCTGCTCGGATTGCGGTTCGGTGGATTTCGCGTGGGGCAAGATATATTCCACTTACATATACCGGGTTGGCCTTTGCTGATTACTTTCGTTTTATGTACTGGAATCAGCCAAGGTAAGTATGGAATGGGGTAGCTAACATTACAAGAAATCAGCAGCACTGCTATTAGTGCATTAATAGACTATTAGTAAACCCCAAGTCGCTTTATCTTGATAGTATTTGCTTACAATAGGTAGTCAACGTAAGCTGAAGTTGGTAAAAATACATTTTGCAGCTATAGCATCCTTTATCGCAGGATTGTTATTACCGCATTATTTTCCAGAGAGGGGAGTTCCAGTATTATTTATAAGAGCTGATGTGGTTAAGATATTATTGTTAATAAGTTATTAGCTAGCTAGATCTAGGTAAAGCAATGTAGTGAACGTGACATTAGTTTTGTCATGATCGCCCCCCGACAAAGCGATCAAGTTTTCAAAGATGGACGCCGGAGGATCATATCATATGCTGAAGGATGGGTGTGGAACATCCGCGACAATCAGGGCCGAGTCTTTCAGTGGAGCAAGCCTTCGGGCAGTCGTCTCCCCCCTGTCCCATCACGGAGGCCTCCCGAAGTAATCGGAAGTCTTTCAGCGATTAATGCGGCTAGCGATGCTATTGGTCGTTCTCAGGGTGGGAATCACAAAGTATGGCCTGTCTGATGACAAATTATTGATAGAATCAGTAGTTCCGCGTTTCCCTGGAAGAGTGTCAAGACTCACCGTAATCTCGTTCGAGGGGATGTCTCTTCCCAGGTGAGACTGACACCCATCACCTCCCTTCCGTGCAGTACGGATATGGCCACTAGAAGACACCTGGGCGAACTCGATATTGGCACAGATGCCCCAAACGTTTATGTGGCTCAGAATACGAGCGTGAAGAGATGACTCCGGTACATCCATGAAACTGACGGTGAAGCGAACGCCAGCTGTGCCGCATAACCTGGAAGTAAGGACTGCCAATTAACGACACCGCCAACAGTAGCCTGTTGACGAACCATCTGCATCATAGGTTCGTTTGCCGAGTTTCACGCTACAGCTGTCGCGGTGGAAGGTTGCCATCCTGCTTTGGGAAGGGCTTGATGGTGCAGCCGATGAAGTTCTCGGAGGCACCATTGCTAGAGCCATTGGCAGTTTCGTTGGTAGGACATATGATAACTGGCGATATTTAAGAAGCAGGGTTTGAGTTCTACTTAGAGGAAGGGTAGTAGGAGTTTTAGTGATGGAACAGTTACGATGAGCCAAAGCTTGATGTTTTATATATTAAGTTCCAAGGGACACACCAAATGAGAAATAGACCTGTCACTCTTTTAGAGATCTTATCCCTCGCAGGCAAACAGAAAGCCCTACCAGCCAGTTTCATTGAGGTTCAGCTCAACTTGGGATCGGCTACTTATAACAGTAGAGCTGAAAAGCCACCAGGAGAAATTTCTTACGTTGCTCGAGTAATTGGTTCAACATTGACCAAGGGATCAGGCTGAGCAGAGAGGGGTTGTAATATCACATGATGCATCGCCGCGATGGTTGTGTATTTAATGAGAATTTATTGAACTAGGGTTAAAATGTCATTACTACATCGAGCGCCTCTCCATTAATTCACGTCGGCTTATGGTTGCAACATGATTGCCTGCCCATCCGTCACTACAGTCCGTCAAATTCCCAATCATGATCCTACCGTATCCTCGAGGAATAGTTCGTATCACGAGCTTTTCCGGAGTGGCGTGGCAGTAATGCGTCCTCTTACCCTTGAGGCCAGCTGTCCAGGGCCTCCATCTTATCTGTGGGCATGTCGCACCTCAATTCTTATTGATTACATATAACACAATAGTGAAAGGTTATAACTGTTAAAGGGTTCTGTAATAAATCGAGCCTGAAGTTTTGTAGGCCTTGGAAGTTCAAAGTCAGCTAAAGGTGATGGATACGTTCCTTTGTCAGCGGGACGTTCAAAAAACTGGGAATAACATCATATCCAAGCTGGGGGTTCTTTTCCTCTCGATTGAACTAATGTAAAGAAAGCAAAAAGAGAGGATATAATGGCAGAATCAAACTGCCTAAGATGGACGAACAGGGAATCGAACCCTGGACCACTCCCATGCTAAGGGAGTATTATACCACTAAACCATTCGCCCGCGACTTATGATTGGTTGAAAAGATTCACATAACTATGTTATATAATTTTAACAATTTCTGCTATTTGGATATATACTTTAATTAAGTCATTGAGTATACTATAGGGCTAGGCATACAAGTAGATGTTAGTTAAAAAACTTGAATTGATTGAGGAAGTTCTAGACACTATAATAAAACTATAGAGGTTATGATAATAAAGAAATGAATCAATATCAACCACGCTTTAATGCCTCCACTTTAACTCTTGCCTCCTTTGCAATCTCCTGATCACCTTCAAGATCTTTAATTTCCCTGTTTAAATGCACTCTCTGCTGACCTGCCGTTTTGTCCTCTTTAGTCATGTCGCTGACTTCTCGTTTTGGAAGACTGAGAACATATTCAGTCGTCATTTTTCTCAAAGGGCCATTTGTGTCCATAGCAAAACTCTCCACTATGGTTTGAGTGACATGGCTAATGAATGACTCCAGGAAAATCTGTATCGAATTAGCAAATGTGGTCTCAATTATGGTCAGGCCTGGCCCTTACCCCATAGTATACTTTGATAACATCGTGTATATCGTACACCATTCTGTTCTGGTCTGAAAGGTCCATGCTAATCCACATGTTATGCAAGGTCTGGCCTGATAGAAGATCTTGGGGCTCTTCACCACCGATCCCATGGTAGAAAGCTCTGGCGTATCTCAACATCCGCCAAGCTTCGAGTCTATCCTTGAAGTCTTTGTTGGTGGTCTGTAGGAGCTCCTTTTGGGTTTCTTGTTCGCAGTACTTGTGCAGATCTTGTTGGGCTTTCCTCAGTGTCTCATGAAACATTGAATGGAGACGGTTTTTGAGCTCATGATGCAAAATCATGGTGCCTCCAGAGTTCGGGCAAACAGAACGCAGAATCTCCTCATAGCTTGACTTCATTGCATCTTTGACTCTATCCAAGTGCTCTTGTGCTATAGAGCTCCACTTGGATACTTGAGCTCGATAAATGACAGGATAAATGTCCGAGTTGACCACGCCAGGCGGTTGGGATGCGCCGAACCTGCGAAGTTTGCTGGTCACTGTAACCACGAAATCTTCGACAGGTTCGACATGCTCATGCACTACAAATGCCGGGATCTGTTTCAGCCTCTCCTTGTAATCCTCCATCTTAGGGGCTGGATACAAGATTTGATGCGCTGTTTTCGACTGCTTCTGTTTATTGTCGACGAAAACTCCATATTCGGAGCAAACGGTCAGTGGGTCCACGCCCTCATCACCAAACCTCCATAACCCACCAACCCATCTCATAACGTTGTCAAACTGGCTGTTGAGGTCAGTCAGCTTTTGTCTCAGGTCCATGGTCTCTGACTCCAGTAATCCTGGGCGTCTAAGGGCCTTTTCGCACTTGTTGGAGTACTCGCGTACGAAACGGTTGAGATACTCCTGTTGCTGGCTATCATTGAGTCGGGGTTCGCCCATGTCTTTGAGCTTGGCCCGTTTCTCCTCTAGTCTTGCATTTATGTGGTTCTCGAGTCTTGGAAATGCCTTTTCGATTTCACAAGTAAGAATCTCCCCCAGATGATCTTTGAGTTTCTTGCTTCCTCTTCGTCCGCTTTGTATTTGTGACCAAGGCCTGCGGTTGAAGAACTCCTCTTCATTGACTAGTGACTCTGATGTCTTGTTACAGACAACAAACATACCATTCATGAAGATCGAGTCTCCGTTGTCAACATCACTTTTTGCTGAGATTACCTGACGAATGTTAGCATCCATGCGGCCAGAATTCGAGGATCTACTGACTGCTCGTTCAGCTTCTTCGCGATCCGCTTTGTCACACTTTGTGAAAACACCAACCAGTCGTGTCTTTTCTGATATATGTTCCTTACAAATCTGATAGGCCCGTTGATTTCCCAGGTCAGACGTTGCGGGTATTGTGCATCTAGTTCATGATGAGTTCTTGAGTCTAACTGGGCAATGCAAATTGAAGTTAAGAAACTTACATGATTGTGTTTTCGGGTCGCGAGATGTATTCCTTAGCTAGCTCCTGTGTCCCAAGGGGCTCTGGTTCATTGACACCATATTCTGAGGAGATGAGACCTGGAAGATCCAGGATATTGAAAGGAGATCTGTTAGGTCCTTCAAGCTCAACTCTAACAATATCTGGGACAAAGTTTTTAGCCCCGATGCCTTGACCTTTCCTGATGCCAATCTTATTCTCGGAGAGCTGAATACTTTGGTCAGCACGCCATGTCCACCGGAGAATAGCAACCACTCACATCCTTGAGGGCAGCCTCGAAGACGTCCATGGTCAAGATCTCTCCCTCTAGACGGTAATCGTCTGCAGCAGCATCAGCTCGTTGCAAGCCGTTCACATCCCGCGGTGCGCGCTCCAAGGAGATACGGAATCGCTCCCTACTGCCCTGTGAACTAGGGCTACGGCGCGAAATGACACGAATTGGAAAGCGTGTACCGATCCCAGCCATAACGGGGAATGAAATGTCAGTCAATGTTCTGAGCAGCGATGATTTCCCAGAAGATTGTTCCCCTACGACGACGAGCTGGGAGGTGTCAGCTTGCAACTCACGAAAATGGCATGATAGTCTAGACATACCTGTGGAATGGCCAAGTACTTGTGGGAGCCACAAGCCTGAAGCCTGTCAATAGCATTGAAAAGGATTTGTCGTTTCTCGTTATCGAACGGATCATCAACAACCATTGGAGATTCGGCGGGCTTGTCTCCGTCAGTAGTTGATGAACTTCGAGGGGTAACATTAGCCGTTCCTTGGGATGGACTTGCGTCTTGCAAACCAGAAGAATCAGCAGACGTGGAGCCACTGTCTCCCTGCCGAATGTGGTGGTCATTACCAGTAAAGGTGTCGCCTGTTTCAGAAGACATGGTACTCTTGTTAATAGTCTGGAATGAGTTTGAGGAAGGGCTGCTGTTGAAAGATCTTTGAGATTGGGAAGTCTGTTTAGTGAGTGACTCAGTTCCAGATAACGTACTCTGTCAGCAAAAGTTGGAAACGCGAAACAGGGAACATTACCAAGAGATTTTCCTCTATATACAAGTTGGAAATCAACAAATGGCAGTTCTCCCGATTTTCCGGAGCTAGTAAGTATGAGGAATGATGCCCGTTGGTGCAGGTTCTTTTGTTGTTGGCTCATGAATATGTTGCAGCACCTTTCAACTAAAAGGGGGAGAGAAGAAGGGTGGGCACACATAGGTCTCGCACTGACAGGCTTTCTCAGCTGTTGGTCGTTAGCTTGCATCATTAGTTGCTTCAGAAAGAGGCATTGCGAAAGCTGGCCCGCTGCACAGGAGATTATAATGCAACTCGGTGTTGGCTGAACACCCTGTAGCTGCATTTCAGCGTTGCTAATCTAGTAAGGTTCATCCCTGCCAACAAGGATCACGGAAGCATCCGCGGGCACCTGCGGCTAAGATAACACTTTCGCATGGGCAATCCTCAAACGAGTAATGATCCGTCTACTTTACATAATAAACTAACGTAAGAACCTTACTTATTAGCTTGCTAGGAAGGGGCTAACTAAGCAAGCTTAGTTA
>QHHH01000245.1:0-86967 GCA_004367485.1 Fusarium citri
CTCCCAATAGGGTGTCATGCCAAACTGTAGTGATGACAACGTCCGAATAACCTCTTTCGTCTGTTCTCAGATGGAAATGTATTCACAATAAATCCTCTTGACTCTTTTCCTCCTATGTCGATCAACACTTAACAATCTAAGCACCCATCAAATAACCCTCGGGAAATTGAGACGAGATGCCCCAGACGCAGGGGCTGATTAGTTGTGGAACCTGTCGCTCGGTAATGGATCCATCTCACAGATCTGTTGAGATTCCTGTCGGTTCACAAATGGAGATTGATAGATGTCGGTAAAGGAATAGCAAAGCCCTAACATTGATGACTTGAGCTGTAGAAAAGCCACGTAGGATAAACTGCCGCTCTTCCCCAGGCTCGAACATCCCGCGTATGCGTGCATATGTTTCTACTGCCCGTACCTCAAGATTCCTGACTTATAGTGCATGTTTCTAGTTGTTTTAGTATACGCGTGTCTCAATTGGCGAACTGCAACTGCTGTCAATTGAGTGACTGCAAAACTCCAGGCTGTGGATGTTCCAAAGCATGTCGCAACAAGATCATCTTCACAAGAATGGCAGGGGTCTTATTGCCGCCTTCCATCCTCTCTCCACAAGCTTGTTTGATAACGAAAACTCCCAAAGCTTGATGAGCGATCAATGACGCACGTTGTCCTTCACATGCTAGAGATCCAACCATGGCATTTGAACTCCACAAAAGGCTGCGCCGCAACTGCCTGAAGAATGTCCAAGCCACAAGCCACACTTTATGCTGGAAACCAGACACGTGACTGCGCGACGCGTTTCTCAAGTCTTTCCTCCACCATTACAGCATACCGCGATTCATGATGATGATGGTTGAGATGTTTCGACAATAATATTAAACCCCGCCTTTTTTCGATGGAGCTTTCCTGTTCCCCAGGAATAACCATGCAAGATGGATCTCGACGAGTTCTCAGATGACGGCTTCGATGATATCCCTGACAATGCTCTCCAAGAACTCGAAAACCATGCCATTCAATTCACACAAGCTCAAGCCTCGAGATCAGCTACGCAACAACGAGCCGTGTCCCCAGAGTTCGGTGGCTGGATTGACGATGAAGATGACCTTGATACGACCGAGGTGACAAATGACGCTGGCATCCCTATAGGGAGACCCGTTATAGACAACAATCTGCCACGGAACGAAGCATCTCAGGGCTATTACCTAGATTCGCGACGATCGATTCCGCCTCCAAATCCGCAATGGAACCCAGTGGTCGACCCCTCGAAGCGACGTCCTATAGGGCAGCCTATTCAGCAACACATCAATCCTGCGCCACCCAATCAGCCCATGTACACTTCTCAACAGTTCCAAACCCAGAGTTCCCATTTCGCCCGCGCTCAGCCAAGTCAGTTTGCTCGGCCCCCTCTTCCCCAAAACCGGCATGCCGCCCCCAGCCAGTCCCAAACACGTCCTGGCGATATCTTGTCGGCTCTCCAACAGCGAGTTGTAGTTCTCGAGGACCAACTTAAGGCAGCTCTGGGGGAGGCCTCCATTGTCCGGTCCAATTTTGTCAAATCCAACGAGGAGCATGCAGCAGAGGTTGCCCGCTTGAATAAGATCAATGCCGAGCAGCTAGCTAAGCAAGAACGAATCGCTGAGGCAGCTGTTGCCGCCCAGCAGAATGCCGATACAGAGCTGCAGTTTCTACAGCGGGACATGAGGGAAGTCAACGACCGTGTTCGCCGAAAAGAGCCTGCTGTAAACGCTTCAGGAGGTTTAACGACTCCCAAGAAAGCCGCCAAGACATGGGTAGCTGACGGATTCGATGACATGGATATTGTCTTGAGTCCAAGCAAAGGACAAGGACGAAGCAGAACTTCTGGCTCGATAGCGTTGCATGTTGGCGAAAGAACGCCAAGTAAAGGCAAGAGGAAACGACCTGCCATCGATAGCCCTGTGATGCCATTGGAGACTCATACGGACAGTTTTGCTAGTAGCAATGGCAAACCGGAGTCTGCAGCTCACCAAGCTCCGATTGTCGTTGCGCCACCCCCTGCTGTACCTTTTGAGGTTTGTCGATACGTACGGATTTTTATGAATGCGGTACTGACAGAGTATTAGTTCTTGAAGCTCGTACTTGATCATGGAACGCAGCGGCCAACCTTTGACGTCCTGTCTCGCTTTTATTTCCCTGACGACCCGGAAACCTCCTTTTCCGCGATCGTTTTCCAGAAAATCCCCCTGATGGGAGATCCAAATCGACCAATGCAGCTGCTTGTGGATTTTGCGAACCTAATGAGTGGTATCTGGACTCGATGCCAAGCGGATCAATTGTGGGAGCCTATTAAGTATGTTCTTTCTTTGATATCCTTCACATTCTCGCTCCATGCGTCTGAAGTTGCTCCCTTTGTAATCCCCAACTTAGCAGCGCCAGCGCAAGCAACAATATGCACTCTTGCTGAATGGCAAAATCGCGTTCCTGAAGGCGACGAGCAGTTGAAAAATGCTGAGTTCCAGTCCATGAAGCGGCACATCAATATTGTGGATATTCTCTCGGTCTTCTATACGTGCTCGCTCGCTTGCTCTACCGCACTTGATGTCACCAAGGATGAGGTCAAGTCCCAGGCAACGATGTTTTGGAGCTGCATCTCCCCTGATCTGGTTTACAAGCTTCTGAGTCCCAAACAAGAGCTTCCTGATATCTTGGCTATGCTCGAGCTATTGACTACATGCTCACTCCCGGATTCACTTGGCCCCATTACAGAGCAGAATGATGGTCTTGTTGCCAGTCATGTTATCAATCACGTTTCAAACAAACTTACAGACTACCACGCTTCTGCGAAGACTCGCGAGCAGAAGGCAACTTTATACTTGGCTTCCTTGCGAACGCTGATGGCATTCTCTCGCTATCCTTTTGGTGCGATAGAGCTTGCATCTCATAATCTTGCACTTCCTCGTCTCGTGGCCTGCCTCAGCGCGTCTATAGACGAGTTGTATGACCTGCCGATTCCCCCAAACGTTTTGCCGCCGTATTCTGAGACGCAAGACCTGCATTTAGGATCGGAGGCGGCACCGTACTCGGTGAGCCTGTACCAGATCATTTCTAACTGCGTTTTCTTGATTCATTCTTTGGTGACCGGCCCTGATACTGCCAATATTGCAGAAATTGGTCAGAAGCTGTCTCTAACACACGGTGGAAGTCAGAGGTATCTTATTGCCCTGGGAAGGCTCACATTTGCAGAAGAAGATCTTGTGATGGAAGCTGGGATTGATGGAGAGACTGTTGAAGCAGCACACGAATTGCTTGAACTGGCTGTGACGCCAGATGAAGGCGAGATCGTGAGCGGAGCATTTGGAGAATAGCATTATAGGATTGCATCTGTGGCGTTTGGATGGATGGATGGTTGACGGGTTTGACCTCGGAGTTGGGTTGCAGTATTTATAGCTACCAGTGGTTTTTCTTTGCGAACGAGATTAGATGAGATACCACAAGACGACATATTAAAAGTTGAAGAAAAGTTTAAAGTATACGATATTGAACAGAACCAAGCAGACTAGGTCTTGGCTATGTCACCACACTGCGTGGCGCTCATGTCGTTCTGGCCACAGCAGGACATGCAAATGTCCATGACCCTGCACACCATCTTAGACGTCTGTACTTTTAGCCATTGTAAGAGACATGGACGTGATCCCTGCATGATTGTCAGCTTCAAGATTGATTCTATAGACCAGATGGCCACTTACCAATGGTTTTGGGTCAAGCCATCGCGCTTTTCCATGGTTCGCCAGTTCTCCCAGTTCTTCTCCGTCTTGTCGACGGAGGTAGTCCAGATCTTCTGTCCCCAGATGACGTACTTGAGGTTGAGAGCACTGCGGTTCTTCATGCACCACTCAGCGATTTCCTTTCCGGAGAGTGTAGCAGACTGTCGTATTGTCAGTATCATGGGACTAGTTGTGCTAGTGGGAGAAAGAACTTACACCACCGCCATCAGAGCACATGAAGTCAGTTGCAAGGCCACAGCAATGGTCCGAACTTCCGGGACAAGAGCAGTCCCTCTTGCACCCGATTTCCCTAATCCTTCCAGGGAAAGCAGCAACGACCTTCTTGGCCGCATCGACAGAAACAGCCTTACAGGCTCCAGCAGCTGGGATTTTGGGCGCAGGGTATCCTCCAAAGCCAGTAGCAGCAGAAGAGCAGCACTTCATCTGCGCTGGACCGGGACACTGGTTGCTTACTGAAGTACCAGCGCAGTCAGACTGCCAGCGACAGTTTCCAGAAGAGCAGTTTGGCTTAGAGCAGCATTTGATGTTGGCAGCATCGGCAGGACAGGCGCCGGAGATGGAGGTGCCGCCGGCAGTTTTGCAGGCAGCGTCGGTGATACAAACGCCTGCGATGCCATTAGGGCCGTAGCAAGGCTCGTTGGGTGCAGCGAGAGAGAGGGATGATAGGAGGATGATGGGAAGAGTATTGAAGCGCATTGTGGCGGTTGATATAGGATCAAGTTTGCTCGAGTGTACCTACTGAATGAGAAAGACACGGGGTTCTTGATCGTTTATATAGTATTTCTCCTCTGCCTTCTCAGTGAGCCTAGTCTATGATCTTCAGGTCTTGAACAGAGACTAGTCAGTCTCAACTTGATCATCTTCGTGTAACACCTCCTCTAGAGAAAACCTATCATGCCACCTCATACAGTCCCGGTCTAGACCTTCATCTTAGGAAAGTCCTTCGTCGAATGTGCACATCATGTCTCTTCCGTTCAGCTGAACTGCAGTGTTTCTCGTAAATAGGACCAAACCTTGTTTCTGCGCCTGATATTCGCATTGGATCTTCTTCAGCTCTTCTCTATTCGAGAACCCGCGGAATGTTTCCATGACCTTGAAATCGCCGCATCGAGCTTCTGATTGGCGGGCCGGCTCCTCGCAGCGCGATAACCCGGGCGATCGACCGTTGACGATCATGCTTGGCCATGCCCCTTACGTTATGGGATGCTGTACTGTATACAGTGGACAGTTTCAATTAGATCTGGGTCTGGATTTGGAGTTGTACTAACTCGTTTATCTCGACCGAGTGGATCATGCAACTGCCGCTTTGAATAGGGTATCTGGGGCTAGATACTGTTGTACAGATACAGCAAGAACGGAGGTTTGTCCCAGTTAAGCTTAGATATAGCGCGGAGACTCCGGCATGATACACAACTGCCGAACATTACCACAGGCTTTCCTGAAAGTCCTCCATGTCTTAGACATTGTCGTGGAGGTGACGTCTATGTTGGAGTTTGAAACGGAGTGACTTGCTTACTTCCCATTTTCGTAACTCGTATTCTTTGTATGCATCCTGACGCTCAGCCCATGTCTCAGGGGCAGCAGGGATTAACATGATGCTAACTACGCTGTCGAAAATGTATCTCCTCGGTTGTATCTGTAAAGTCTAGTTATCTTGCATCATTCTGCCTTTCAATCTGTGTAGAACAATAATAAAGCGATCTGCTGAACAGGATTTGTTGACACATATATTCAAAACTATAAGATAGATTCTTGTGTAAATGTCACTCTTCGTTTATGCTCATTCACTCCATCGATACCCCAACACAGCCTAATATTCACTCTATTGCTTCTTCTCTTGACTTTCGCCACCTTCAGAACCCTCCAGTCCTTCTCCGGTCTCCATGGACTCTGTTCTTCGAGGTTCCTCACCATCCAACAGCACATTGGGTGCATAGGGAAGCTTACCCTCCTCACGTCGATCAGGAGGAATGATGGTGTTGTACCAGCGCGGCACAAGAACTCCAAGCCCAATAAGGACCAGGCAAATGTGAGCAAGACCAAAACCGAGAATATGAAGAGGGTCATCGCGGAGCTGGTAAAAGGCCGGGTAAGAGAAACCGTAGATGATGGCGAGGACGGGCGCCGAGATGAAGCGTAGGAGAATAGGCCAGAAGGCGGGAATGCTCCAGTTCTTTCCAGTGGCAACAATAACGTTGAGATCTCTTCGAAGTTGTTGACCCTGTTGTCTCCAGTTAGTGACTGTAAGCGTTGAAGATGAGGGGAAGGACTTACAGAGTAGAAGGCCATATACCAGAAGCGTCTAAAGAAAACGCTGCCAAAAAGCTTGGAGAGAACGGAGCTCTTACCAATAGATCGACGAATAAATCCTCGGTCTTCGCCAAAGCTGAGTGCAGGAGGAATATCGTCAGGCGTCTTGCCAATGATGCAAGATACAATAGAGCAGATAATGAAGATACCAAACCCAACTCCAGCACCAGCCTCAGCTTGAACGGCGTGAGCAACAGCGACACCAAGAACCATTCCACCAAAGTATCCAAAGTTCCAGATAAAGAAAGCAGGCTTTCCGACTTGGCCAGCAACATCTCTCCAGCGATAGAAGGTCGTAGAGAAGGCGCATTCGCCAAAGACGACAAACACTAAGGCGACATCATTGATCCAGCGGTCGACTCCCGTGAGGAGAGCGTAACCGAACTGAGTGCAGTATGGCAATGAAATGAGGAACGAGAGGATAACAAGAGCTGTGACTACCCACTCGCGGCGTATTCTGGGCTTGGTATCCATGACAAGAGTGACAACAGCATCGACCATGGCGAATGCAGAACTGTATCCAAGAACCACCAGTGTGAAGAATAGAGCAAAAGCCCAGAACGACGATCCAGGGAGTTGTGTGATGGCTGTAGGCAGTGTCAAGAAACCGATGGTGAAGGAACCAATTCGCTCTCCGGGGACGGGCATCATGTCCAGATATCCAACAACACCAAAGGCGGCGAAAGCAGCAAAGCCCTCAAAGAGAACATTGCTGCCAACAATGAGACAAGAGTCCATAACAGCGTTGGCGTGCTTCTGGTTGTAAGATGCGTAAGAACTGAAATAACCGAAACCAACACCAGTCGAGAAGAAAACTTGACCTGCTGCTGTCTGCCAGATCTCACCAGAAGCCAGCTTATCACCATTCCACTCGCCAAAGTACAGCTTAACACCACGGCCGGCATTAGGAAGGGAGACAGATCGTCCAACAAGGATGATAGTTAGAACAACAGGTAAGCCCATAGTGAAGTAGACGACACGGCCGGTCTGGCCAATACCTCGGAAGATGGAAATCCAGACGAGGAACCAAATGAAGGCAGTCCACCCTACAGTTTCTCCAATTAGAGCGGTGCCAGGATACTGGACATAATCCTGGACACCACTGGAGGTCTTGTTACCAGGAATCGCATCGACATTCTGGACCACGTCTTTATAGTAGTAATCCTCGGCACGTCCATCCCAAGGCAAGGGACTCTGGAAGGAGTTTCGGAAATAAATCATGATCCAGGACAGATTGACGACAAAGTAAGGGCTGACGATGAAACCGATATATAGTAAACTGAAGCCCAAACCCTTGAGACGGTGGTGGATGTTGTTGAAAGCGACGACAGAGCCTCCACGGTAGGCTTGACCGATGCTGACTTCGAGAATAAGGGCCGGAATGGCGATAAGGAAGACACACATAAGATAGGGAATAAACCACTGGAGACCGTTGTTGTTGTACACTTGAGAAGGGTATCGAATTAGGTTTCCCATACCGGCGCAACCACCCATGGCTGCAAGTAAGAAGGACGCTCTTGTGCCCCATTGATCACGACCATCTTCGGACTTTGCAGGTGGAGGGGATAGCCACTGGCCGACCTTTTTGAGGAAGGGAGGGACTCCCATGATGAAGAGCCCGAGAGAGTTGTTTCGTTTTAGTTGTATATGTGAGAAGTGTCGAGTTGTCGTGGTCAAGAAGAATGAATCAAGATCTACAACAAGAGCCTCATTCCAGAAAGAGGCGAAAGACAACCGAGGAAAAGGAAAGTTCGGTTTATTTTCTATGTAGGTGAAAACTCATCCTTTTATTGCAAAAATCAACCAACACTTGGGATGATGAGCCAAGACTTGAGTGTCTTTACAGGGAACGAGGGACAGGATCGGGCCCCCCTCCGGTTCACTTGCTGCACATTACAGTAGCAGATAGCTAGGATGAACCTCTCGGAAACGGGGAGTTTGGGGACAAGATCGACTTGGCTTTCTCCATTGGCTTCGTATGACAAGAGAAAAACTAAACTCTGCAGATCCAGGGAACTCCGCTGCCAAGATGACCGGAGACTTGGCGTTTGGGGGGGGGGGGGCCTGCAGTTGAGAAGACGTTTGTTTCTCTGAGAATGAATGAGTTTATGTGGCTTAGTTTCTTATCTTTCAGGTTATTTCATGTCTAATAGTTAATCACCTGTAAAAACTTGAGTGCGAAATAGACACTTGAAGCTGTTCAATTGTATATCAATGATTGAGGTTAAGTAGCTTAAGCATAATTCATAGGCAACCCACCTAAGTTAAAATTAACCTTTTCTTTGACAAAACGTTTATTCCCGCTTTTACGGATACTGTACATGCACCTTCTCAAGGGATGCGATGCGCCATATACAAGGGCCTCAGTTGCCTCTTTTCTTGGCAGACTTCACATCAGTGGATAACACGGCAACCGGGGGTTATTCCCTTGGCATTCAACTCAGAGAAAAGCTTCAGCCAAGCACAGAATGTCACAGCATGGTACGTCACTTGGCATGACTTGAGATAAGAGTTCTTTAAGGCCTGAAGAAACTTCATTGCAGTAATAGTGTCAACTTGTGAGACCGGGTTTCTTTGGTCTACATGGTTGGCATTCTCTTCTTACTCAGAGGTTGGTTTATATCGTGGCAGGGACTTCCACTTTAGCTACAACGTACCATACTGTCCTTTCTAACGTCCCCTGACTACTAGAGTTTTAATAAATGGATCATTCCGAGTTTGAACCTCGGTCTAAATTAATTAGTCCCAAAGGTGTCAGAACAAGCTTAATTTGCGTTGTTGGGTCTCGGTCCACTTACAATATTCCTTCAATAATACGAGTGTTCAGTCAGACACTCATTCTAACTTGCAGCAACTTTACTGTACTATTGCTGTGGAGTTTGTATCGTTTAGTCGAACCATGTTCTGTTCTTTCAAGCGAGATTCCGGCGCCAAGCCAACAGCCCGGTTTATCACAGCTGACCATGACGTTTCCTACTAAGGCAGCCACATTCTCACAACATTGATTGGTATATATCATAAGACATAGACTACTGTAGGATCGTGATTCAAAGTGACCCAATTTGCCAAGGATTACTGAGCGTGGGGTATGCAGAAACATCAATCATTATTGCAAACAGAGACTTCGGTGAT
Source organism: Fusarium citri (assembly GCA_004367485.1). Lineage (NCBI taxonomy): Eukaryota > Fungi > Ascomycota > Sordariomycetes > Hypocreales > Nectriaceae > Fusarium > Fusarium citri. The sequence goes on from QHHH01000245.1 coordinate 9,204, forward strand.
TCCGAGCTGACGGTCCTGATGCAACACTCTTCTGCAGTATACCTTGGCAAAGACTAAGAGTTGACGATGGTGTTTCTCGAGAGAGGCTTGAGACGGTTCATATCACCTACTATCGTGGAGACGCTGAACGGGGAGTTGTTGGCCGACGCCCTGGTCTTGGTCATGGCGTCTTGATGGAGACACTATCGATGGTGTGATAATTCCATATGATCAACTCCCCGAAGTATGGAACTCAGTATCAATGATCCATTCTTGGCTCAAGATATAGTGGGCATAAGAGACGAAGTAATCTGAATACCTTGTGGCCATTTACAATGGCTTTCGACCATAGACCATATGCCTGTGTCTCAATTAGCAAAACTACATACAAGTCAAACATAAACATACACAATAAAGTAAGGCATCGCTCTAGACTCTCTCAATGCTTTTCTCATCTGAGCAACCAAAGCCGTAACTTCATCAACCGACCACCCCAATATCTCACCAACCGGAAAGATAGCAAAGCCATCAAGCGATTGATCAATAAAAGCGCCGTTATAGAACCCAATCTGCTTCAATTTTTCGTCCTGTGGCCAGCCTCCAATGGGAACTTTCCACGATTTGGATACCATATCAGTAAAACCTGCTTCTCGCATGTATTCTTCCTGACGTCCATCGCGCGCGATCTCAAATGTTCGACCAGTCTTACGGCCGCATTCGAAGAATAGTTGGTACCATTTATAAAAGACGTGATTTGTGTCGTTTTGTACCTTGGGGTTCTCGCTGCGCGTTTCGATGTCGATATCGAGGCTCTCGACCCAGCCCCCTGGTCGCACATGGGTGTAGGCCTGACGAAAAAGCTTCCTCCAGTCGTCGATGGCACCGTAAAGATATCGAAGATGGACAAAGTCGAAAGTATTCGGTTCAAAAGTCCAGTCGAGTTGGGCGTCGTCGATCTGGAAGATACAGTTTGGTGGTACAAAGGTGGGTTGAACAGCCGAGATATCAGTGCCGATTACTTCGGCGGAAGAATACTCATCAGCCATATCGCTAATACTGTTAAAAGTTTTTGTATCGGCAGAGGGTTATCGAGCATACATAGCCCATATTCCAGTACCAGTACCGATGTCGAGGATTTTCTAACCTGGTCAGCTGCATGTCTTTCGTGGCCTGGCTTCTTCATTCAGATACCTGAGGTGTCTCTCCGATGGGTGATAGATGGAGTCTATTGCCTAGAAGAAGAAGAGTAACATGATGCCTTGGAGTATTGTTAGGGCATTGTCTGTCTCAGGATTGAAAGTGATTACAGTAAGTTCTGTCCTTCCTGAAAATGCTCGTCTGTAGGTGCCCTGGAATGCGAGTTAGCCTTTCACTGGTTGAGGATGTATTAAAAATTAATTACCAATACTCTGTGGTGCTGGATTGCTGAAACAGACGACCGTTGATGTTTCTATACTCAAGGATGCTGGATGTTATAGATGCTGTCGAATCGCGCAAACTGGCAATCCGGATGAGCGATGCTTGAGAGGAAGACCAATAGTTTTACTTACCTGCCACTACTGACAAGGGAATCATTGTCATTGTCATCGTCTACATTGCCGACTACATGAGGGTCCTGTTGTACAGTGATCAGCTTCATAAGACAACGACAGTATGAGCTTGGGAGCTTCAAGAGACTCACAAACTCAATGGGGTCCAAATTGACAGATGGTACAATCCTTTGCGTCTGGTCATGTACGCTTCCTTCCATTTTGTTATAGCTAGGGTATAGATCCCTGAAGGTCAGATTTTGCTTAAACAGAAATAGGAAATAAGAACAAATCGAAGCAGGTTATTTTGGTGACAATTTGAGATCAAAGGGCAGCGGACAGAAGGCCATTGTGACATGCACGGTCAAGGTAAGCCACCAAGACAAAGAACAAAGGCGAGGGCTTAGTCTTATACGCAAGGTTGTTCCTGTGGTACCTCGGCTCGCACCCAATTGATCATCGGCAATGGGAGCTCAAAAGTAAGATCGCAATGCATTCTCGGCTGACGATCCTCCAACCGCCAAATTGAGTCCCTTCATATCCAACACTTACTCATGCCGCCAAAGATGGAAGACACCAAGGACCTTAAGACATCGGCTCTTGGTATTAGTGCTTAACGATCGTCACGTTTGCAATCCGTATTCGTGTCACGAAAAACACCTAGTCCAGTATGCGTGTGTGTATGTATATGTATTCGTAAGCGTGTTTGCGTTACTCATGCAGGTTCCAATGCTCGTTTCAACCCATGCTTCTACAACGTCAAAGAAAGTGGTATCTCCCCTGCGCTCTGCAACACTCCAAAAACTAAGCATCGTAAATATTTCTAACGCCCTGGTCCCTTCTTTTAGTTCGTCTGTTGCTCTAGAGCTCACGATGTCTGCTGGATTCTCCAGTGACACTCTCTTCGTACTCAGTCAAGCGCAGTGCCTCCTCAACATCGTTAACAAAGTGTCTCTCACCGGCCATCTCCACAATGCCGCTGCTTGACATTAAGCGCCAGACAGGGTGATCCTTGCGTACTGGGCATCGGGAGAAGTAGACACGCACTCCTCGATCAGTGTAGTTGCGAACAATCTCTGTCAAAACCTGGGTACCTGAACCGTCCATGGATGTCACACCATGAATGTCGAAGATGACGTTTCGGTTCATGTCAGCATTGCGGAGTCGTGGCAGGGCAGGGTGCGCCTTTGACGTGCCATAAAGTTCCAGCCGGCGGAGTCGAGATTTGAGTTCTCCCGTGTTGGCAAAGGTCAAAGGCTCTGGAATCTTGACAATAAGACATCCTTCGACGAACTCCAGGCTTGCCTTATCGCCTTCGGCATTCTCAAATCGGTTTGTTCCAGGGATTCGGCCTAGAATCTGAATTCTTGGTCGCGTACTATGCTTGATGACCATGAGCATCGAGATTCCAACGCCGAATGCCATGCCAAGTGTGAGCGAGTAGAACATGGTCGCAAAGAAAATGACAGCCATGAGACCCAGCTCAGTCCAGCCGCGGATTTTCAGGAAGAAGCTGATGTCGTGGGGTGCTTCTTCTATCAGCGAGTAAGCCACGACAGAAATCATGGATGACAGGACGGGTTTCTTCAAAATGTTAGCTCGCTCATAGGATCGCACTAGGCTCATCTGTGACTTACTGGTAGATAATAAAAGTATGGGAGGAGGAAGAAAATCGAGAGCAAGGAGATGATACTCAGGAACATTGAACTGGCAGGACTCTTGCCACCGGTGCTCTTATTCACCTTGCTTCTGCCATATCCACCAAACGCTGGCAGACTCATGAAGCAACCACCAACCATATTGGCAATGCCCAGAGCAATCATCTCTCGGTTTGCGCTCAACTGGATACCCTGAATGGTCTCACTTGAACCCAAACTTTTGGCGGCTACAGAAGACTCGAAAAATCCGAGAAGTGCGATTAGGAAGGAGGTCGACATGGCACTTCGAATATGCGGCATGTGCTGCAGCTTGAAAGGCCATTGGAAAGCAAGGAGCTGACCGTTGGCGGCCTTGACTGGTCCAAGGATCTCAACACCTTGGCTCTCCCAATCCAGTTGCCAGCAGAGAATCGCAGACACGACAACAACAACAAATCGATCAGGGATGTACGCGATACCGGGGTATTTGGGCTGGAGCCGGTTTTTGAGTTCACTAAACGCTCAGTCAACGTTGTGTAGAAATAAAGCCACGAAAGCGCCACTTACCGGCAAATCATGATGACAAGAAAGCTAATTCCAGCAATGGCAAATGTTAAGCCATGCGCTTTGTCGACATTGCCAATGATGAACCTGATCTTTTCTACAGGGCTACCATGGCTAACTCCCGCCTTGTCAGCCAACTCAGCGAGCCCTAACTCAGGAATCAGCTGGTCAACGGCAATGACGAAACCGATAGCACTGATGAAACCGCGCAGGAAAGGCCTGCTGAGAACGCTGTCCATGAAACCCAATCGTGCAAGGCCGGCAATGACAACCATTGCACCCGCCATACCTGCTACAATACCGCAGATCTGCGCATGGAGCAAATCGTTATCTTCGTCCTCTCCAGAGCCAACGTTCTGCTTGACAACGGTACCGACAAGAAGAGAACCTGCGGCTTCGGGACCGACAACCATCTGTGGGCAAGATCCGAGCAAGGCGTAGATGAAAGGGTTAAAGACGAAAGCGTAGAGGCCGTGAATCGGAGGGACGTGAGCGAGGTTCGCAGCGAGTGACAGGGCCATCGGTAGATAGAACGAGGCCATAGTGATAGCTGCGATAAGGTCGCCTCGAAGGTAAGAAACTTTGTACTGGCGCATCCAATTCAAACATGGGACATAGTACGCGAGATACCTGTTGGCAAGTTAGCAGGCTATTTACCGACTATTGGACGTAATGAGCTCCTACATGAAAGCTGTGTCTTCGAAACCTGCTTGTTCAGCCAGCATACTGCTGTGGCCCATGGTCTTTGTTCGCATTCTCTTCTTCAACCACTTCTTCCAATCCTCATGGCCCACGATTGTTGTGATAGCGTTATCTAGAACAGGAATGTGCGTTCCCGACCCCGCGGTCTCGCTGCCATCTTCGTCGGTGCTCCTCATCGTCAATGTCGGGCTCATGGGTCGTGGACTGAAAGTACCATGACTGCAGACACCGGGATGCGCGGGATGAACGCTCCCTCGACGTTGGTTCGGGCGCTGGTTATCTCCATCGATCAGCGGCGTCGATTCGTTGGCGAATATCTCGTTTATGGTGGCTCCTTGCCCAGGCGAGGCTGGCGGCGATGCAGCTTGACGAAGGGCACTTGGTTGCGCAGGACGATGGTCCGTGGACGAATTGGTACGACTATGAGAGGGTCGGTTCGTCATGATAGCGAATATCGACCAAGTCGTAATGTCTTTTAAAGAATCGACTCAATTTTGGTGGTTTAGGATAGATACTGTTAGAATAGAACGACTTCCAAAGATCTATATTTAAGCTTGTTTCACGAGGGTTTCCTGCTTGTAACGGCGCAGAAGATAGATGGTCGACGATCGTCGGCAAAAAGATGCCGGCTTGGAGTTCGACAAGTACGCGACTGGCGATGACGAGTAATGCATGGAGTAGAAGGAACGGACTCTGCGTAGAACTGACTGTCAAATGATCATGAATCAATGCATACCTAGGTAGGTAGGGAAAGACAAAAGGAAGAAGGAAAAAAGGCAAGAGATCAAAAATTCATGTCTCGCTAAAGATACCTACCCAAGGTAGGAGGAGTACAGTACAGTAACTAAACCCATTCTATTCCAAGGGTCATCCCATGCCGTCAATCGGTCAGGTCCCTTGACTTCCTGTGTGCAATCATCAGGCAGTTTCTCATCCTGGTAACCCCCAAATCTCAGATCCAGTCGCAGGTTTTAGCCCAATCATAGCGCTTTAACCGCGTAAATGCCACCCACGCAATGGCTGTAGGTTTTCCAACTTTTACCATTTACGGGGACTTTCCAGTGACATCAGAGCAGTAGCCTCCAGGTGACTCCCGCCGCCTCGGGGAATGTGAGCGAATAGCCAACCTCGTGTTGTTCAGCGATCCCTGCAACTGACTGTAGCGAGAAGGCCTAGAAGCCCCCACCGGCCTAAAGGCTTATGGCTGCCTGCCAATCTGGAACCCGACACTGGCCGGGCCGTAATATTTAGCTTCCATCTCAAAAGTTCATGATCATCTGCAATTTTTTCCTTGGCTGACACGTCGGTGAGACAATAACACAATTGAAAAGGTTCTTGGAATTATTTGGCTTCACCGATATGCATATTTAGTGTCATTCATTATGTATGATAAATGGCTGAAAAAAAGAACAAAACTTTATGCTTGAATTCAGTAATCTCGCTCGTCAAGAAATCGCATATCCAACCGACTCATAGATCACATCGAGATCTGCTTTTGTTACATAATTAATAACTAGGTTCGCTTCGACCATCCTATACCTGCTCGTTCACGAACAGACCAGCCATGCCCTGGCCTGTGCCGATGCACATGCTTGTCAAGAGCATCTTCTTCTTTTGCCGTCTGCACTCTGACAGACCTGTCACAATCTGTCTGGCGCCAGTAGCACCCAGAGGGTGACCCAAGGCGATAGCTCCTCCACGAGGGTTGAGCTTTTCTGATGTAAGACCAAGCTTATCCTGGCAGTAGACGGCCATGGAAGCAAAGGCCTCGTTGATCTCAACAATATCAATATCGTTCATGGAGATGTTGTGCTGGGCGAGGAGCTTAGGGATGGCAACGCTGGGGCCGATACCCATAATGCGAGGTGCAAGACCAGCAACAGTAGATCCAACGTACTTGGCCAGGATAGGCTGACCCAACTTGATGGCAGTAGATCGCTTCATCAACAAGACAGCGGCAGCACCATCAGTGATCTGACTGGCGTTACCACCGGTTGTAGCTCCACCCCATTGAGGGAAAGCAGCTCGAATCTTGGAGAGGCTCTCAGCAGTGGTGCCTGGCCGGATACCCTCATCTTGAGTGAGAGTGACCTCCTTCTCCTGGCCGTCAGGACCCTTGATCTTGGTGGTGATGGGCGCAATCTCATCTGCGAACCAGCCAGCCTTTTGCGCAGCCTCGGCCTTCTGAAAGCTTCCAGCAGCAAACTTATCCATCATCTCACGGGTAACACCAAAGTCCTTGCTAACGTTTTCGCTTGTCCAGCCCATGGGCTGCATGCAGTCAACTGCCTCCTGGCTTTTTGATGTAACAGCCTCGTCGAAAGGCTTATCGAGCGCGTCGCCACCGATGGTCATCTGTTCGGCGCCCATGGCGATACCGACCTCGATAGAGCCATTGGAGATGGAGTGGGCGATATCGGCGGTGGCCTTGAGGCCAGAAGAGCAGAAGCGGTTGATGGACGAGGCACCAGCGGTGTTGGGGAAACCAGCGGCGAGGGCAGAGGCGCGGACCTTGTAGGCGGCCTTAGCATCAGAGACCTGGAAGAATGTTAGCAAGCGCTTGGCTCATAACGAGAATCGCGACTCACGTTTCCGAGACAAATATCCTCAACCAGAGCAGGGTCAAGGTTTGATCGTTCTCGGACTTCCTTCAGAAGAGCGTAAACCATATATTCAAGAGTGGTGTCCTTGAAACCACCCTTTCTGGCCTTGGTGAGCGGCGTTCGCACGGCGAGAGTGATAACAATATCGTCGGGGTTTTTGGCTTGACTATTGTATCGTTGTTAGTTTGTTTACGTTGCGCCGGTCTTGAACAGTGGCAACTCACATGCTGTTGAGCGCTGACCCAGGGGCCAAGTGCTTGACGATGGAACCAATGCGTTCAGCAGCCATTGTGTATGTGTATGTGTATGTGTATGTGTATGTGTATATGAGACAGATTGAAGATAGATGTCTTTTAGGCCGGATGTTAAGGTTGAGACAACAGAGCGATTGGGTCTAAATAGGAGAAAAAAAATGCCGAGGCGAAGTTCATCATGGGAGGGGTCTGGGGTTAAACTCCAACGGAAGCTGTAGCGGTACTTAGAATGGCGCATCGAAACGCGTGGGGTTGAGCCGAGGTAGCCACAAGAATAGCCACTTCCCGAGGTTCCGGGGTGATTATCTAGGTATTTTGCGGGGCCGGAATTGCTGACATAGCACTTTTGATATCGATAAGCGATGGCATTCCAGTTGGACGGCAAGCAAACAACTCGAGCTATCTTCAACCATAGAAATAGTAGCAATTACCGTTTTGTGATTAAGTCCAGAAATATTTGAATCTTCGTATATGAACGACCATTAAATTGATTATCTCATCAAAATTTGGTTATTACATTTGCATCATGTGTACTTCCCGTTCCTTCAGTGCTTTCGTTGTCATACTCACGTAGATTGAGCACACTCAAATCTTCTTGAAATAGGCTTGGTGATTGGAATGCAATAAAAAGTTAGCTCAGAGGATTGTATCCTCACCACGTTTTGTCAATCAATCGAAAAATGTAACATTCATTTCACGCATGTTTGGCTCTCTGGTTACCCTACAGCCCCATCGAAAAACAGCACCTACCCAACACTTGAACATGGCCATACAAGAATAGTAAGTACTATCAGCCTGAATCTTGTCCTAGATCGAGATCACTCTGAACATCATTGGATTATTGAAGAGAAGGTTCCACCGACCTGGTACGGTGTCTATTGTGCTTTTAGATCTACCACATGGCTTGGAATCACGCCAACCATCATGTATCCGTACCAGCGTGACACTTGTTCCTGGATCACAAGCATGAGCCAATAGTAGCTGTTAGATCTTCAGGAGGACTTCTCGGCTGCCCCTAGCGTCCGTATGTCTAGACCCTTGGTCAGACAAACCGTTTTCCTCATCCGGCGATAAGAGAACCAACGGGACGGATAACTTCATACCATGTCCATTTTCGGCGATTTGCCACAAGCCATTTCTTCAAGCTAAGCTGACTGAAATATTGCGTCTGAAGAATATGTAAGAGAACGGAAGCTTCGGGGTTTCTAATATGTCTGTGCTATCGCCTCCTTTACTCCTGAACTCGACTTCTCTTGCGATGCCTCCGTAGGTTCATGCATTCATTACTTTCTTTTACACAGCACGTCATACCACTTGAGGTCTCTCAAGTCAGATACACGATCCTTACTATCTTCTCTTTGTACAAGCTGACTTAGATCACCATTGGAATCCTACTCCCTACTCTTGCTACCATCAGAGTAGACAACAGAAAAGACCGACCGAGCAGACATCACTCTTTAGCAACAACCAAGAAACTACCCAGACTTACTCGTTGTACACTAAGCCCTGAGGTCTTGATAATTTATCTCTTCTCATTGCTTAGACCTCGTCCATTTCTCAGATCCCGAACTCGCACGCTTACACATCATGGCTCTGTCCAAGCATCTCCTGGCTCTTCTACTAGCCGGTTCAGCTTACGCTACTCGCGACCACAAGAGAGGACTTTGCTTCGTCCACAACAAGAAGGAACCCCAGGATGACAAGATATGGGTCCAGAATGGCAGCGACATCACATGGTACTACAACTATGAAGACCAGCCTACAGATCTATACAAAAACATTCCCCAAGATCAGTTCGAATTCGTGCCCATGATGTGGGGTGTCGGATCTGACTCGAGTGATACTACCTTCCTCGAGAATGTCAAAGGTCTCATTAATGACGGAATCAATATCACTCATGTCCTTGGCTTCAATGAACCGGATGCTGGAAACGACGTTGGAGGGAGCAACCTCGAACCCAAAGTCGCTGCTGAAGCCTGGGTCGCCAACTTTGAACCCCTGGGCAAGATGGGTATAAAATTGGGACTTCCTGCTTGTACAGGTGGATGGGATGGTATGCCGTGGTTGAGACAGTTCCTCGGAAACTGTACTGAGATCAAGAGTCGAGGTGGTCCTAAGAGGAATTGTACATGGGACTTTCTTCCTGTGCACTGGTACGACAACTTCGAGGGTTTGGCATCTCACATCGGTGAACGTCTTGCTGAGTATGTACTATACCATGCAGCCCTTCAATAATCGCTAACGAACCATACAGATGGCCCAACACTTCAATTTGGGTTACAGAATATGCCTACGCCCATCAAGATCCCAAGCCTACAGACGACTTCTTCGAGCAGACTCTTAAGTGGTTTGACGAGTCAAAGTTCATTGGTCGATACACTTACTTTGGCGCGTTTCGATCCGATATATCCAGCGTCGGCCCTAACGCCGCTTTTCTCTCCAATCGTGGCTCTCTTACGACCATAGGCGCGCAGTATCTTGGACTCAACACCACTGGCGAGAACAGTGCATCTCAGGCAAAAGTCAGCCTACCTAGTGTCGGGATCTTGTCGTTGATACTTGCTGTTATCCTGAAAACGGCGATGTAAAGCATCTTAAATGGGCCGTTGGAAATATGCTATGGGGGTAGTCCAAGTTCTCAAAAGTATTTGGGATGTCACACCGTGGTTTAGAAGCAATGCTGCATATACAGGTGTATCACTTTTGGGTTATTGATTTCTTTTATACACATCACACTATAAACCAGTTCACAATGTCGGTTTCACTTAACTTCACATTAAAGGTTTTTGGAAAAGAACACAATATATATTTCGCACCTGCTATTTTATGCTGGGTGGCGGGATATCTATACCCTTCATGAGGGCCAAAAATGTAACTAAAAAGCACAAGTGATATCAACATCCATCAAATACACCGTATTGCAGTGGTGTATGAAAATTTGTCAAAATGGTTCCGCTCATCAAAAACCTTCTCCAAGATAAAACCCTCTAAATATCCTCCTCTATCATTAATTTTACAATCACCCTCTGGTATTATCTTCATAAATATGTAATTCATAAGATTAAGCCTCGGTGGCCGCAAGGCCTTGAGGCACAATATGTCGTTCAGATGGTCCGCGAGAAGTATCTCGCTTACCAAGGGACTCTCCAGTGTCCTTTCGAGAAAAGGAGGCCCAGGTCTTGAAGCTGGAGAAAGACATGGTTCGACCGAGTCGACCGCCGTCTTCACCACCCTGGCCCCAGACACCACGTCGAACAGGAGCGTCCTCAAGAAGATGGAAATGTCGCTTGGTCAACTTCCAAAGCTCAATACCAGCAACAAACACGATGGTGAAGCCGACAGACAGCGCCCACTCCCAAGTGATACCAGTGTGCTTGAAGAACTTGTGGTTGAGGACGGGGATGTAGACCACAGGGAACACAGACAGACCGCCAATGATAACAGACCAGAACAGGAAGCGGTTGGAGTAGATGTCCTTGAAGACAGGGAAGCGGCTGTCATCGTCAGGGTTGAGGCGGAAAACCGAGCGACGCAGACTCTTGAACTCCCAAGCCGAGATGAGGATAAGCCAAGTCAGTTCAGCGAAGGTTGCAGCACGAGCCTTGAACACAGGGACGCAAGCCTCAGAGTACCGCTGGTTGCACTCCTCGCCCAAGTTTCCACCATTGGCGCCGTAGATAATGATGACGAAAGTGCACATGGTGCAAGCACCCATGATGATACCGTAGACGATCATATCAACAATGATCTGGTTAGTAAATACACCGCGCTTCTTATCCTGCGGTGGCTTGCGCATGATATCCTGAGCACCCTGTTCACGACCAAGTCCGAAGGCAGGGAACGAAGAAGTAGCCATGTTGATCCAGATGATTTGCAAAGGCGAAACAGGGAAAACTGAGAAGCCTGTGTCGTCGACAAAAGCAAGACCGCAGACTAGGAGGATAACTTCACCAACGTTGGAGGTCAAAAGATGGAGGACAAACTTCTGAATGTTGTCAAACATGCGACGACCTTCGCGAATGGCAGCGACGATAGAATTGAACTTGTCATCAGTGAGCACGATCTTGGAAGCTGACTTGGCAACATCAGAGCCAGAACCCATAGCAATACCGACATCAGCGCGAGACAGAGAGGGAGCATCGTTGACACCGTCACCAGTCATGGCCATGAAGGCGCCACGTCGACGAAGAGCGTCAATCATGCGAGTCTTGGTGTCCGGAGCACATCGGGCAATGACTAGAGGAAGTTCCTCAAGAGCGTCAATTTCCTCATCGGTCATTCGGTCAAAGTCAGTGGCCTTCTGAACAATGGATTTGGCAACATGATCGGGCAAGATACCGAGGTTCTTAGGAATGATACCAACTTCCTTAGCAATGGCTTTGGCAGTTTCAGGATGGTCACCAGTAAGCATGTGAACACGAATACCAGCGTTGGAACACTCAGCGATAGACGGCTTGGTTTCGCGGCGAGGAGGATCGTAGATACCAGCAAGACCGAGAAGAATGAGACCCTTTTCGACCTCAGTGCGAAGCTTCTCATCCTCAGCGGGTGAAGAGGCTTGCTTAGAAGTAAAGCGACCATTCCAAGGGCGGTAAGCGATAGCGAGAACACGCTGACCTTGAGAAGCAAGGCTGTTCATCTGGTTGAGGACATTCTCCTTGAGCTCATCGGTCATAGGCTGCTGGTCAGCTCCACTGCCAACGTAGTCGCAAAGATCCAGAACACGCTCGACGGCACCCTTTGTGAAGACCATGGAGTTCTCAGTCTCGATAATAGAACCGCTAGCGCCCTCAGGGGCATCGTAGATGACAGACATGCGCTTGATGGAGCTATCGAAGGGAAACTCGGCGATCTGCTTCCAGTTCTGACCCTCAAGTGTCTTCTTACCAGAGTTGAAGCGGTGAGCGAAAACTTGGAGAGCAACCTCGGTGGGCTCGCCAGTAACCTGCCATTTCTCTTCTTCGTCATCGTAGCGAACCGTAGCCAAGTTGCAAAGGGCAGAAGAGAGCAAGAATGCGTTGAGCTCGTCGGTCATTTCGCACTCAACCTCAGGCTCGGGTTGCTTGACGGGAGTGTTGTTGTTCTGGTTCAATTTTTCGTCAGGAACATCAAACTTGAGCACGGCGGCACTTCGCTCGCGATCATAATCACGAGGTGCTGGAGGTTCTTCGGGCTCAGAGTCATTCTGCTTGGAGTATGTGACCCTGCCCTTGGTGGGGTCGTTGGGATTCTGAGAGTCGCGGACAGTGTAGATATGAGAAGAAGGAATCCAGGCTTTGCGAACAACCATTGCACCTTCGGTAAGGGTGCCAGTCTTGTCGGAGCAAATGTTGGTGACTCCTCCAAGAGCTTCGAGGGCTGACAGATCACGAACAACGACATTGGCCTTTCGCATGACAGTGACGGCAACGACCATGGTGATAGTCAAGACAGCGACCAGTGACTCGGGAATAATGGCGATACCCAAAGAAGTGGCATAAATAATGACCTCGTTCTTCATGTCGAACTTGTTGACAGCAAACACAACGATAGCGAGGATGATGGCACAGCCAAAGAGAACGTAGGCGAGAGCTGAGAGCTTTCGCTGTAGAGGTGTTCCCTCAGTCAGACCCAAAAACTTGCCAATAACATCCCAGGTTCGCTTGCTAGCACCGACAAAGGGCTGCTTCTTTCCATACTTCTTATAGTTCATTGAGCGTCCAGCCTTGCGTGTCTTCTTAGAAGTAGAAGCAGCAATCTTGCCGACTTCAGTGAGCATACCAGTAGAAGTGACGATACCACGGCCACGGCCCTTTCGGACAACTGTGGTGGCATAGGCCATGTTGACACGGTCACCAATACCGATCTCATCTTCAGACTCGACAAGCTTCTCAGTGCCAGGAGCAGTAATATTGTTATCGGTGATCTTTTCGACGGGGATCGATTCGCCAGTGAGTTGACCCTCCTCGCAGGCAAGGTTCATGGCTTCAAAGAGACGGAGATCGGCGGGGACAGTGTCGCCCATCTTGAGAAGAACGATGTCACCGGGAACGACTTCGGGGCTGTTCAAGTGGTTAGATTTGTGATAGAGGATGCTTCAGATTGTGAGGACTTACTTGGAAATGACTTGGGTCTTGCCGTCGCGAAGAACCATGGCACTGGGCGATGAAAGAGCTCTGAGAGCATCCATGCGCTTCTCGGCACGATACTCTTGCCAGAAACCAATTGTAACATTGAGAACAATAACAAAGACAAGCACACCACCTTCGATGTAGTCTTTGATACCGAAACTGAGGGCCATAGCAAATGCGAGAACCTATTCTGAATTAGTATGGCCAATTGAACTGGCAAAAGGAAAGAACTTACAATAATCATGGCATTGAGCAATTGTTTGGTCAGGATACTGTACCAGGGTACAGTGCCACCGACGTCGAGCTCATTCTTTGGGTATTTTTGCTGGGCTTCGGCGACTTGCTGGCTTGTAAGACCCTTGTCGATGCTGGTATCGAGAGCTTGCGCCGTCTCCTCGACAGTGAGGAGAAATGGATGCTTGGGATACTCGGCCGCCATGGTCGGTCAATTGAAGAGTGACGACCGGAGAGGAGAGATGGGCGGAGGAATAAGGCCGAAACCGTTGTTTGTGGTCCTTATGCTTGGTATGAATGTGTTGAATGAATGAATGGATGATATATGACAGCTTAGGGGGATAGATGTACAAGAAAGTCCATAAGCTACTTCAATGCCATGGATACTTGCTCTTTAGGCGATACAATGCGACCAGGTAAAAGAAACAAGACAATTGCTCAGTAAATGTGATGATGTAGGTAGGTAGGTAGGTAGGTAGGTAGGTATGTATGTATGGATGGAAGTGGTAGTGGAAAGTTCAATACTACAGTATCAGTATCAGTATCAGTATTAGTATCAGCGATTGGTGATTGATTGATAACTCTAACTTGAAGGAAAGAACGACTTGGCAGGGTGCGGGGGAAGGAGGTCATATATACTTTTGACATCTCGAATCTGAACCGTCATAACTCTCAAGAACTCGTCTGCTCTCTCTATCCGTTTTGCTCATGGTCTCAAGCTCGGAGCGGAACCTGAGTCGATGCCATGCTCGGGGTTTCTTGGCGTTGGTACGGTTCAGATGCGCCACAGTTTAGTTTGCTTAGAGTTCCAATTAGGTTGGCGTTTTCCCCACACACTCCCTACAGTGCTCCCTACTCCCTGCACCTGTTCTGTTCTGTTCTCATCTTGCCCTACCAATCCCTGTAGAATGAATGTTGAGCCTCTAATTACAGCAGGCATCCAGCCTAACCGATGGTGTGTTGCTATCAGTACCCTGTACCTATCCATCACACTGACCGTACGGGACTTGTCGGTAGTCTCCGAGACGGAGTTGAGTGAACTAGACGGAGTCCTTCCTGATGTCAATTGCTGGTCTAATCTACAACTGCCGTTCTTTGCTATCAATCTGCAGCCGGCAGTCAGACTCATATACTAACAAGGTACCATATCTACAGCTTTGAGTGAACCCCAAAGAAATTGGGAGGCATCATCAACACTTTCTCAAGCACTCGGTACATTTCTTCTAGGTTCTACCAATCACCAGATCCTAGTCACTTTTACCAATCGAAACTTCGAATCAGATAGGCACACCTTGTAATTACAGACTAGAGGTATCGTGAGACTTCCTGGTGGTGCGCACAGTGGGTATCTTGTCGCCTTGGCGCCTTGGCAGCTTGGCAATCTGCGCAAACGTGCAACCAAAGCGAACAGAAAGAGCAGAAAGAGAATATTTGCACCGAGATTGTGAGGTCATTGGTGTGCATCGCAAGCTTGTATTATCGCATGGTTGCGGCGGTCATTGTCCCTTTTTGCTACCATAGTACGCACGAGGACAGCGTCTAGAGCGTCTGTCAAGTTTATATCGGCATTGCCCCGGTCTTTGATCAACATGGGATGGTTACTTTAACGGCAGCCATCGATCATAACCGTTGAAGCACGGTCTTGATTGCCATGCAAAGAGACAAAAAAATAAAATAAAAACAAAAACGTGTTGAATGCCAACGTGCTATCATGAGATGCCGCATGCGGGTTTGAAATGTCAAATCTAAATCGCGTCCACTAAAACATAACAAACTTTCAGTGTGGCACTTGATCAACTCATGCTGATTCGGCATTCCACCACCGTTCAAGAGCAAGGGACCTGCCAAGTAACGGTACTGCACTGCACTCAACCACTTTTTTCTTCTTCTTTTTTTTTTTCGGTTTGTTTTGTTTTTGCTGAGTGAGAGTGTTGGAACCTATCCAAGCCTTTCAAGGTTCAGCTTGGTTCATCACATCTTGGCGCCAAGATGCTTAGTCAGCTGAAGGCGTAGCTGCAGCTTCAACTGGCTGGTGGCCGTCTTGATAGCTTCAAAGTTGAAAGAGTACAGGTTGTCTTGGCGGCTCTTGGCGCCTGAGCAATGACGCGTATCCAATAGATTCTCGGAGCTTTGAGGGAAGATTCGCCGAGCCCACCTGTTTCTCGCGATAATCCCAGCAGTTTGCCATGTTCTGATCGCTTCTGCGTCAAGGTAGCTTTGCATTTTGCAGCGTGGGATTCTTGCCTTGCATCTGGTATGGAAGGGAGGGAGACAGGTCAACTAGTTTCTGGAACAAGTCTAAGAGCCATGCTTGGCCACGCACAAGTGATCCCCGTTGATTGGTCTTGTCTTGTTCTTCAGGGATCATCGCTCTCCACTTGGGCCCAATAACCTTGCGCTTATGTTGCTTAAGGTTCTGGGCTCTTGCGACGCTTGCAAGAAGCTTATCGGCTACTCAAAATCATCATATCACCTGATCCACCGTCTTGGAACCATTGTCCAATAGTGTGTGCAAGTGACATCTTGGCAGAGGCAGACCGTGTGTGTGTTCATGTTACGTCGGGAAATAGCGACAGGTTCGCGTAATTCGTTTCTTTTCTTTTCTTTTCTTGTTGTCTCTTTACTCTGGCTCGTGCATTAATTGGCACTTTTGAGACGCCGCTGATCACCAATACCATACAGTACTGTATCAACTTTTTGTCACAGCTTCTTCACTCCGCCATCGGGTGCATCTCTCACGTGACTATTTCCGGTTATCAGAACACCAGAAGTCAATCGCTCGATCTCACGTGCTGCCATCTTCTCGGCGTCTCCGTGTATCCTCCACCTCGGCCTGCGCCTCCCTGTGAATACCTACTGTATCCATACTGATGTATGTAAACCTCCGCTCCCTTGATGCCAAGCAAACATCGTACGAGTCACGTGCTCCGCTGCGGAGACCCGCCCTCCGCTCCGTTGAGGCTTGGCACAAACAAGTGGCGGCATCGGCGACATGGATCGAGACACCGACAACGAACATCTCCGAGAATGCATGTCTCCGGTTGCGGGGCTTCTCGGTGAGTGCAAATAAAGAGAATCGGCTCTTGAGTGTCCAACGAGATGCTGGATGATATGCGGTGGTGCTGACCGAGACTGCGAGTTAGTTAGTCCCTGCAAAATGTTGAGATCAACTTCTTTGCTTTTTGTCACTGTATCACCACCGTGCGTATGCGTATATGTGCTCCCGTATTAATCCGATAGTAATATATTTGTCTTGTCAACGCCGTCAAATCGCGCCTGCTGTACATCCAAGTTCCTGCTAGAGATGGCAAGTCAGAAGTAGCTATGTTCCCCAACTGAGGCCTTCATCAAAGCGGCTGCAGCATCTAGATGTAGGTATCACGAATGAATAACCCCAGACCCCGCGTTTTCCCCGGCCAACCCCATTGTGATATGTACACTGCACATTGTGCAGATTAGTAAGACAACGGTCGCTGATCAAATTATGTACTAAAAAGGTGAGACAAGAGCAAAAGCACTCGAGATCCGATAGTATTACTCTAATAATATACGGACCATCAAATATAATGGCGGCTGCCGCGATAGATCAACACATCTAGTGCATATCTTCACCCCATTTTCATAAGATTCCAGATCTCGTGGATGGTCAATAGTGCAGATGATATGTCGCAGATAAGATTTGGAAATAATCATCTGCTGCTATTGCCTGCCAAGGTCCATGTCGTTTGAGAGACTTCTATCGCTGCTAAGAAGATTGAGGGGCTTTGACGCGCAATGGCAAGACACCCTGCAAGCTACGATAATCACTGCCTTCTGCAGAGCAATCACATGAGGGTGTTGCAGCCAGAGATTAAACGCCTGTAACGGTACCATATTCTTGCTAGAGTTTCAAACGTGGTGGACGGATGTACTCCATACCAAGACCTCAATCTACAAGGCTCAACGGTAAACAGATTTCGATAACTCAGATCATGTAAGATTATCATCCAATTGACTTTATTCTGACTCCACGATCTACCATACCCAACTGTTTCACCGTCTCAATAGTGTCTGTGCTGTTAGTACATATGTTCTCTTTTTCTTCACCATTCCAGCAAAGGCTTGGTTAAAGGCAAACTACTTAGTCATTGATAAATCAGTCTCTTCACTCTGTTGTAACTAGTAGTACACCGCTAATTTTATTCACATGCCTACTAATAAACAAATGCCTGCAACTAAAGTTCGGTGGAGTCTGACCATCACCGTCTTTGACCTCACCCTGGTAAGCCAAGATACCAGCTTCGACTAGTTACAATACCCATAGAACAGCAAAGTCTAAAAAAGAAACTCTCTTGGCGACAACGTGCTTCCGACTTGGCTACATCTGTCAATCCGCCTTGGAAGCTACCCCGGATTAACATTGCACAAGCTCCGCCAAGTTCGCCCAGCCGCCATCTCTTACATGCAGTGCATATTGTTCATGATCTAGAGGCTGGGCAATATGGATATCTTACTTGATATCATGAATTTTCGGTTAACTTTTACGAATTGAAAACCACACTAGCATAAATGAAAAATGCCAAGTTTCCTCGAGATGGCAATCGAGTTACCATCATCGCCGTGGAGACATATCCCAGTATTATCGACACACAAACTGACAAACATGGTATGCTGGGACTTCGAATAGACAGACAAATCTCCCGGGCCTCAAAATCAATGACACATTACATAAAGGCCTTCTTCTCACTCACACAGCTGTATACCTTCTCGGCTCCTCGAGCGACATTGACCCATCTAACCATATTCCGTGCCACACCGCGCTTACTCAATGGATTGACAGTAGAGATTTCATGCTCGGGCAGACCTTCAATGCTCAAAGCAAGGCTGGCAGCTGCATATCCAGCAGCCTTTGCATTGACCAGAAAGGCCTCCTTGTTGATGTTTTTGATATCATCGCAAGCAGTGTGATAGCAGGAATCTTGAGGAGCACCAGCTCCAGTGAAGATACCAGATGAGGGTATGCCAAGTTTAAGGAATCCTATATAATCGGAAGAGCTCCCGAAAGGCCTTAGACGCGGTGTTAGTTAGGATGTAGAGCCGAGTCATATTGAATTGCACTTACGTATACTCGGCAGGATAACCCTGCTCAGTCAAGTATTCGTAGAGATACTTGGCACCAGCTTTATGAGCGTCTGAATCGGCATATACGATGTAATAAGGCTGCGGAGAAGCAATCATGTCGTAGTTGTAGTAGAATCGAATCTTGCTCGCTTCTTCCTTAGACAAGTTCGATACATAGAAAGTTGAACCGATCATTCCGCTCTCTTCTGCACCCCAAAAAGCGAATCTCAGCTTATTTTTGAAATTCTTGTACTTCTTGATCGACTCGGCGATACTGAGTAGTGCAGCAACACCGCTCCCGTTATCATTGATGCCAGGGCCTTCTTGAATCGAGTCTAGGTGAGCACCCAGCATAACGATGTTGTTTGGGTCGCTTTCCTTAGTGTCTGCGATGATCTGCCAGGTCTCACGTTTCTCCGTCAAGACATCGATGGCCAAGTTGATTTCGAGAGATTCATTTTTCTTGAGTCGCTCTACCCAATCGATACCCTCATCGTAAGTGATGACACCAACGGGTACGAGCTTGCCGATGTTTTCAGCACCGAGCGAGCCAGAGCCTGCAGTCTGAGCGGGATTATCGTTGAAGATGATGGCAGCTGCAGCGCCATTCTGCTTGGCGAGAATGAGTTTGTTAACAAAGTTGCATTTGCCGCGCTTGATTAAAGCGATCTTCCCTTTTACATCAACATCTGCCCATTGTTCCTGGAAGCAGCCTGAGCCGCGTTCGTTGTCGATGGGAACCAGTACTAGAGGAGCAGTTACTCCTCCCGGAAGAGGAGTAGCATGGTTGTACTGTAAGGAAACCACATCGACATTCTCTCCCTCAGGACCAGTCAGAACGGCCTTGAGAGTTTGCGAGAAGAGGTGAGTAAACGTCTGAACAGAAATATCAAAGTGATTCCCATGTCGCAGGCGTTTTTGGACGAACTCGAGGGAGGCTTTGTAGCCTGGAAGTCCAAAAGCCCGGTTGCCGTTGTTGTCAAGAGCAATCTGATATAGCTTCTGGAGAGTATTTTCAAGACTGAGATATATGAGCTTTCTGTGTTTGAAATAGAGTAGTGCTAGAATATTCATACTCTTCTGCTTTTATGTCATCTGCGACTCGCTGGGGCGTGAGTGGTTTGTAAGCGCAGGCTCCATTAGCCCACAACGCTAAGGCGGTAATGACAAAGTCAAGCTTCATTTTGCCCAGGCCTGGTTAATGGAAAACTCATCATGGAAAGCAAGAAATGGGAACCAGGGCTTATATACCTAGGCGGCTGAAAGGTGTACTATCAGTCTGATTGCGACGTGGATGCTCGGACTTGAAGCGGCTGTAGGATCGGCCCCAACTATCAGCTAGCTCCATAATCCTTCTACTAACTACCTACGCTAACTTGACCTCATTCATAAGATATTTGGGTAGTATTTGATTGAAGGATTGTGTTAGTGGCAGGTGGCTCAGCGAATATATGAATGCGATAGTCCGAATGGGCACGAAACAGACAAAGGTAAGGCACAGTTTTGCTACGAATCCGAGGTGACCATTGGGCGATCAAGAAAATCAGGATTCATGTGGCTAATATGGCAAAGTTGGGATCAAGGATCGCATTGTCGTAATTGTAACCTCCACTGTCAGCTCTAGCCCCATACTATGACAAGCAAAGTCCGAGATAGGATCCGAGCTACCCTATCACGTACTCGCGACGTTGAAATTCGATCAAATCCAGGTAGTAACGACGTGTTTAGTATTGTCAATGCCTAATTATTTTGCATAGAGGAAGGTATCTAGTGCAGGCAAATCTTCTCATGAGTAAGTAACGTCAACTAATAACTCTGTGAAGTTGAATTTAATCTTCCACTCCTTTAACGATGTTTTTAATTCCCTCTCCTTTCATAGTCTTGTCCCATGCCTCGGGTGCCTTTTCAAATGGCACAATACTGCTTATGAACGAAGAGACACAAATTTTCCCTGTCTCGAGCAGTCCAAGAGCAATTTCAAAATCACCTGGCCCATATCGGAAACAAGTCTTCATAACAACTTCTCTCTCGCACATGGCGTGGATAGGCAACGCCTGAATAGCCTTACCCAGTCCGATTTGAACAAAGACACCACCTGGTACCAGAGAAAAGATGCCCAATTGTGCTGATGCTTCAAATCCGGTGCATTCTAGGACGGCATCAGCACCAAGTTCAAAGCCTGCCTCTTGTTTCAATCTGGCAGCTTCTTGTTCAGACGTTGCGTTTGATTTTGATAGGAACGTGTGACATTCCACAACGCCTTTCGCGAAAGATAGCTTTTCGGCATTGATATCGGTGATGATAACTTTATTGGCGCCATACGCCTTCGCACTCGCCGCGGTAAGACAGCCGACAGTACCGGCTCCTTGGACAATGATATTCTGACCAGGACGTATATCAGCGAGGCGAACACCATGAACAGCGACGCCCAGCGGCTCAACAAGAACGGCTTCTTCCAGACTGATAGATTCGGGAAGTTTATAAGCAAAATCTTCGGGGATCTTGAAGAAGCGCGAGAGTGTTCCGTGGGTAGAGGGCGGATCTGCAGCAAACTTCATCTTACGGCAGAGATTGTACCGTCCAGACTTGCAGTAAGTGCAGCTCTTGCATGAGAAACCTGGTTCAATAGCCACTCGGTCACCTGGCTTTAGATGGGACACCGCTGGGCCGACTTTATGAATTACGCCCGAAGCCTCGTGGCCCATCACCAGAGGGTGCTGTTCGCTGACTTTTCTTGCAAAACCGCCCTCAGTCCAGAAATGAACCTGAGACTTGTCAGTGACACCAAAGAGATGTATAGATAGACTGACTTACGTCGCTACCGCAGACACCAGTGTATGCGATCTTGACTATGACGTCGTGCGGATCTTCGATTTGAGGGAAAGGTTGGTCTCCAAATCTGGCATCCCCAGGACCATATAGAAAGCAAGACGGGTTCTGATTTGTGCTTAGTTAGTACATCTTTATATAACTCACGAACTAGGCAGGCATACAGCTTCACTCATTGTGCTTTTGTAGGGCGTGGCAGGTAGTCTTAATGATAATCAAGCTTGTGAATACCGATTCGTGTTTGATAAGGTCACAATGGTTATGAAGCCTGTCGCTCGATAGTAAAATAGACTGGGCATCTCCGCATACTTTAGTCAGCTGACTCTTGAGTTCGGGATACTATCATCCGAGTGAGGGGAAGTGACAGAGTGTGGTATTGGCGTTGCCCACACATGCGTATAACTCTACAACGCCTAGAATGTTTGATTCTACTGTAGCTTTGCATACTGATACACAGACCCTGTTGGTATCAAACATCCTATCTTAAGTATTTGATTGCTTCGACATGTTCAAGTATTGTCCACAATCAAGGATCAACAGATACTGCAGTGCTGTACTTGCTGATATCTTAGAATTAGTAAAAGTTGAAAAATACAATAAGATAATGGCTGAGTAGGAATGGTTCATTCTGATTACCATTTGTCTTCAATTTAATACTAAGCATCTTCTATTGAGTTCTTCCAAAGACCTAGGGCAACACATAGCCTCCATCGATAAGTAAATCACTGCCCGTCATATAAGTTGAAGCATCGCTTGCAAGATACAGATAAAGGCCCTTGATCTCCTTGACATGGCCCTGCCTTCCCAGCACTGCCATTCGATACGCCTCATTGAGGGCTTCGGGACTTGCACCCATCTTTGTGTCGAAAAATCCAGGAGATACGATATTCACACGAGCAAACTCGCGCCACTCTCGGGCAAGCGACTTGCCGAAGTGGGTGATAAAGGCTTTGCTACCGTTATACACTGGCTGGTCGGTTGGAACGTTGACAATATGGGCGCTCATGCTAGATGTGATGATAAAATTGCCAAAGCCCTGATGCTTGAAGATCTCGCCGACGTATTTGGCAGAGTAGACGACGCCGTCAACTGCATGGCTGTCAGATACAAGCGAGCTTTGCGGGACATCGCAGGTAGGGTACGCACCATTCACCGACATCTGTTTCTTGTATTCTTCGATGGTCTGTTCAAGAATTGGTTTTGAAATGGCCATGCCTTGATACTTTTATTAGCCTCGTCGTATGCGGGGGCTTCAATTATCACCGTCCTACCTGCATTTGCAACATAAACATCGATCTTGCCAAAATCATCGAGGACCTTCTTCAGGGCACCTTGAATTTGCTGAGCATCGGACACTGGTGGAAACTGGGTAAGCTATGGAAAATATGGACGGATATCAAATAAACCTACCGTCAACCTGGTAAGCTGAGGCTTTAATTCCATGCTGTTCCGACAATAAACGGGCCTTTTCGATAGCAGCATCGTTTCTGACAAACGTTGGTTGATTGCTCGTTACCATCATAATTGCAATAAACTTACGAGTTATACCACAAGGCAACATTTGCACCTGCCTCGGCATAGCCTTCAGCTACAGAGTATCCGAGTCCATCAGCAGCGCCGTTGACAATACAGACCTTGCCATTCAAGCGGAGCTGCTCCATCACGTTTGAGGAAATATTAGGGAATGGTTTGGGAAAACCATCTCGTGTTTTGGTGGCATCTTCAACTGACATAGACATGATGAATTGAATGGAACAAGTATTCTATGATAGGTAGGTAGGTAGGTAGGTAAGTGAATTGATGTTATGGTGTTGAGAAGAGGGGTAGTAAAGGTAGTATCATGAATGAGGGAAGGAACCTCCCGTCTCAACTCATGATGGAGGTACCTTCCAATGAATGAAACCCCACATTGATCGGGGTATCATCATCCAATCCAGTTGGTCCCTTCTCCTTTCATCATCATTGGATTTGATGCATATCGTGACTTCATACTCCATTTTTCCTGGTTATGCGCTCCAGTCATTTAATTCGATTCCACTGAGCCAGCAATAATTGGTTTATTTATTGGTCTCCCCAGTAAAGTCCCAACCTTTACGCTGAGTAAGTCCAACCTTCATGATACTCTCTCCCTTTGATACAATGCCACAATGAAACATGTCAATTTAACGAATAATGTGGTTACAGTCACGTTCGACGTTATCTTCTGTGTTTGCAGACTCGTTCGTTACACGGAGAAAGTGATGGGGTAACATGCAGCTTGCTTACTTCTGCCCTGTGGCTGAAAGGTGAGACAACAGCTTTTTTAACAAATTACCCAGTATCGCGACTCTTCATCCCTCAATCTCACTGCCAGAGCTGTGGGAACTGGACGAGATGTGGTTCCTCAGCCTTCAAGATGACGACTCCTCGTTCATGCTGCGTTTCTTCCATTTACTGGGGGTGGTGATGGTAACATTGCTCATCAATGCCTTGCGCAAAGGGTACCAAGTCCGGAAGAGATTTCAGGCTTTAAAAGACCAAGGAATTGTAAGTTCTGCTACCACTTTATAAAACTGTCTGTGTCTGACTCGAATTGTAGCCAATCATGAAGCACTCGATGGTCCTGGGTCATCTTGAAGTTGTTGGAAAGCTCGTTTCCTCTCTTCCATCAGATGCTCATGGTGGCTATTTGATGATGATGATCCGTGAGAATTGGCGTGAACTTTTCCCACAATGCACCAAGTGCCCGCCTGTTGCCTACATCGACACTTGGCCTTTCACCAGACCAATGGTGATATCTCTCAATTCCGATGTTTCGAATCAATTCACACAGCAACACTCCTTGCCCAAGGCATATGAACAGAAGCATGTTCTTTACCCTTTGACAAAGAATCTCGACATCGCTTCCATGGAGGGCGAAGAGTGGAAGCTCTGGCGCAAGAGACTCAACCCGGCTTTTAGCATTCAGAACATCAACAGTCGGATCCCAGACATTCTGGAAGAAGTACAAGATTTCGCGGCCGTACTTAGGAATAAGGCCGGTAAGGATGGTCAGTGGGGAGAGGTCTTCTACTTTGAGAAGGCTACCACCAACCTTACCCTGGATGTCATCATCCGATTTTTCCTGTAAGTTCAGAGTAATCCAGAAAATACTGACAGGCTATTTCTATATCCAGTCTTGTGATGCTAAAGAAGCTTTTGTAGGAACATTCGCATGAACGAGCAGTGGGGAAACAGTTCTCCCATTTGCAACGCTCTTCAAGACAGCATTTCCCGATTATACTTCTTCGTCAACATTGGCAATATTGTTCAGTATTGCAATCCATGGCGTCATTTCAAATTGTGGAAGAATTACAAAACTCTCGTCGACGGATTTACCCCAAGAATCCAAGAACGCATGAGCGCTCTTCAGAGTGACCCAACGGTTAAAGGGAAAACACTTATCGATCTCATCGTCCAGGCACTTGACCAAGAAAGAGTCGAGAAGAATGGGGGTGTAAATGAAACCAGGACCAAGCCAGCCATGGAGTTTGATGCCGACTTCATTGATATGGCCATTGGCCAGATAAACACGTTCTTGTTTGCGGGATTCGATATAACTGCGGCAACCATTGCATGGCTGTTCCGTGTGTTGTGCCAGCATCCTGATGTCTTGGACAAGCTAAGGGAAGAGCACGATAATGTGTTTGGCTCTAGTGCTTGGGATGCCACAAACGTAATCAGAGGTAACCCCCAGCTGTTGAATCAACTCCCATACAACCTCGCCGTCCTTAAGGAATCTATGCGCTATCATACCAACGTTGGTACAATGCGCCGTGGTGAGCCAGGCTTTTTCCTTGTTGGTCCTCCTGGTTCTGACTCTGGCTTCGAGGGTAAGAATATGCCCACCGATGGTTTCATCGTTTGGGATGGCTCATGGGCCATTCACCATGACCCTGAACTCTGGCACAGGCCGAATGAGTTTCTGCCAGAGCGATTTCTTACAACTGACCAACAGGATCCATTGTACGCGTCACCCAATGCTTTGCGATCTTTCGAGGCCGGGCCCCGAAATTGCATTGGCCAGCATCTTGCTATCCTTGAGATCAAGCTGGCTGTGGTCCTGGTGGCGAGATGTTTTGATATTGAGGTCGCGTGGGAGGAATGGGACCGAGTCAAGTAAGTTCTTTCAAACTGTCTTCTTTTCACGAACCATCGCTCACCCGAACCCCTCTTAGTGGAACGAATGGCCCCAAAAAAGCACCGGAAATTTGGGGAGATCGTTGTTATCAGGTTGGAGGAGATTCACCACCAAGAATCAAGAATCGCATGCCTGTACACGTCAGAGTTCGTGAACAATAGCATAACCGTCGACTGTGCAGACTACAGCAATACATTGCTTACTGGGCACTAGGATTGTTGTTCCCCAAGGCTTAGGGTACCAGGAGTAAGTGCCCAAGAGTCGGCTTGAGTTTTAGATAACTATATCATTTCGTCCTTTATGGTCTCAGCATCAATGTTTCTGATAACCCTATGGCGTGATTATATGCTGCGTACGTATTCCTTCCCTTGAAGATAAACCTTCATATTATTCGATCAAGCCTCTAGGCCTCGCTGCGCAATATCCGTCCTGAACACCATGGGCTCGAACGAGACACACTCAACCCCCTGGTAGGCCTTAGACCGGGCCTGTTCTAGAGTATCTCCGTAGGCAGCCACCGAAAAGACACGTCCTCCTGCTGTCTTCAATGTCCCATCTTTGTCTTTCTGAGTTCCTGCATGGAAGATGACTACGCCCTCAGGGGGGGTCTTAAGCGACACCTTCTTGTCTGTTTCGTAATTTCCAGGATACCCGCCAGACGCAATGACAACATTGCACGCAAAGCCTGGTTTGGTCTTGATTGCGTCTTTCATTTGCGCAAGTGTGCCGTTTGTACATGACAGCAAGACGCTCGCTAGGTCCGTTTCCTCGGACAAGAGCAGCATTGAACTCTGGGTCTCGGGGTCACCGAAGCGGACGTTGTATTCGATGACTTTGGGGCCGGACTTGGTGACCATGACACCAGTGAAAAGCAAGCCTTGAAAGGGGCGACCTGAAGAGAAGAGCCAGTAAGCAATGAGCCAACCCCAAGGGCAGCTACTTACCTTCTTGCCGGAGGGCTTCGAATGTTGGCTTCAAAATGGTGTCGTTAATCTGTTGTGTAATTGCTGGAGTGACCATTGGGACAGGGGAATAAACTCCCATGCCTCCGGTGTTAGGTCCCTTGTTTCCCTCCAGGATCCTCTTGTGGTCTTGGCCTGCGGGAAGGGAGAAGAAAGTGTTTCCGTCGCTGAAAGTCAAGATGCTGATCTCGAATCCCTCCATGTACTCTTCAATCACCACAGAAGACCCTGCTGTGGAGAACCTTCCATCATTCATGATGCTTTGAAGGTCCTCCAAGGCTTGTTCAGGGGTCTCGGGGAGGACTACACCCTTCCCAGCGGCAAGACCATCTGCTTTGATCACGATCCGGTGATCCTTGTCGGTGAAAACTGAGCGTACGTAGGCGCTAGCCTCGTCGAAGCTATCGAAACTGCTGTGGTGCGCTGTGGGAATTGCATACTTCTTCATGAAGTCTTTGGCAAAGACTTTGGAGCCTTCGAGTTCTGCTGCTTTGCGTGACGGCGCGAAACAAGGTATCTGAACTATAGCTCTCTTTCAGTAAATGCCCACTGGATGCAGAGGTAGCTTGTTGACCGGATTACTTACCTTCTCTGAAGTACTCCTCAATACCATTGACAACATCGTCATCGGGCCCAACCACAACCAAGCCGACCCCAATTTCCTTGGCCCTTTGCGCCAATTTACGGTATCCTGACCTACCGGTTGGAATTCCGGAAAGGTTGAAGATGGAACTCACGCTGTCGCAAGATGTTCCCCCGTTGCCAGGGAAGACGAAGACATGTTCCACTGATCGGGTTTGCTGTCCCAGCTTCCAAGCCAGGGCATGTTCTCGGGCCCCCTTCCCAATTACAAGCACTCTCATTTTCACAGTTAAAACCAGCCACCTCCCACAGTGATATATCGGTAGAACCTGTAGCCCTACGTGGTTCAGCCGTAGAGACAAGTTTGGGTGGATATAGGATTAATGGGTGGACGGAAATGATGGGAAGGAAGATAGAAAAGAAGAAAGGGAGGAGGGGACAAGAAACAGATAGGAAAAGATAATGAGATTTCAAAAAGGTGACGAGAGTGAAGAATAATAGAAGTGGGGGCTCTCGTGCAGAAAAGCCTTCAGGTAGGTAGGTAGGTAGGTAGAGTTAATGTGCTGGTTGTGCTTAATGGCAGGTGCACCCCGGCCGAGACCTTAATACTGTCCGCCCAATGGATCAAATTATCAGCTCAAGCCACAGACTTCGACATGAAAGACGGCAAAGCCACCAGTCATTTCTTATTATCTTGTCTTGAGGTAAACTCTTTTGCTCTCTTTGAAAGCCTAAAACAAACACTTGTGACAATACCAAAGGCTCAGGAAGGGATACTGAATAATTTCGAAAGCTCAAACAATACCAGGTAACTTTTGATTGAAGTTAACGATACACAGTTGATAAATAATACCTCCTTTGAAAGCAGAGCCTCTCTTGTCAATCCTGCTATAACCGGCCAGGTACCAATTTCAGTTGGGAGGTAGGAAGGCATTTAGAACAAAACATGTATCTCCTCAAGACAAAATAGCTACCTACCTAGGTAGGCAGTCATGTGTCATGAGCCCTTAATTAATACCCAAATCGTGCCTATAGTCTATATCTCTGAAGTTGATCCCTGCCATGCCAGCGTATGCTCTTTCAGCTGCGATGTCTCGAGTGCTGCCTAGACCACACACACTGATGACTCGGCCACCTCGTGCTCGTAGAGTGTGTACACCTTGATCCGCGCTCGAGAAAAGAGTATGACTATGAAACAAGTATATATCTTTCATCGTCAGTAGCGTTACTATTATGTGAATTTGGGTGAAATGCCTTTCTCGTTCGATACACAGATATCCACCTCGAGGCGCTGGTGGTGAGATTCTGTTGGGTATTCTTTTGTTACAGCCACCAGGACTGTAGCAACACAGCGTTCCCTGAAAACCAGTGACTTTGGACTTAATCGAGAGTTTTGGCATTGTATCAAAACAGCTGCTAGATCAAGTTCAGGGTTTAATAGCGGCATTAATGCCTGGGTCTCTGGATCGCCCAGTCGAAGGTCGTACTCAATAGCAACTGGACCTCTTTCTGATAAAACTATACCAATAGCAATAAATCCTGCAAAGCTGAGATCTGCGAATCTGAGTTAGTACATACATATAGCCGTTTGGGGCAAGAGGATATTTACCATCCTCCTTCAATCCCTTAACAGTGCGTGCCATGAAGGTTTGCTGTAAATGTCGGAACATTGGCCAGTCGCATCTTACTGTGGGACAAATGCAGCCCATACCTCCCGTTAAAGGGCCTTCGTCGTTGTCTTTGCGCTTCTTGAAATCGAGGTAGGGCGGACACATGGTAAAGCTTTCGCCGTCAGTTAGAGCCATTATAGTGAACTCGGGACCAGCTATAAACTCTTCCACCAGTATATCTGAAAAAGAGTGACTCGAGGAAGAATCTAGGTTTTGAGCGAACTCCCCATCCAAGATATCTGCTGCGCCATCGTAGGTTTCGACTATAAAAACACCCTGTCCATCTGCGATGGTTGGGTTCTTCAGAACGACCTTTTGTTTCCCCAGGGAAAACTCGTGCTTGATAAACGACAAAGCATGTTGGTGATTGGAGAAAGTACGATGGGATGCTGTAGGGATATTGTGCTTGTGCATGAAGTGTTTTGCAAAGACCTTTGAGGTTTCAAGCAATGCCGACTTCTCGGGCGGTCCAATACACCTGATCCCTTCTAAGAGAAGTAGGTAGCTTCTATTAGTACTAATGCACAGGTGCCTTATTATAAACATAATACCTACCTACTTGGGTAGGCATCCAGATGCCATCCAATACATTTTACCTTCAGGAAATTCCTTACCTCTGATGAAAATGTCAACCGCTCCTCCTGATAAGTCTAATTCCCTCGTGAAAATAGCCAAGTTGACCCTGTGAGCTTGGGAGATATTGAGCGCATTGGATATGCTTCCTGTGGAAAAGTTCTTTGCTTTGCTTAGTTCGCCTGTTGCTGCATTTCCAGGGCATAAGATGATAAGTTCAACAAGTGGGGACTGATTAAGCTTCCAGGCAAGAGCATGCTCTCTGCCGCCAGATCCCAACAAGAGAACCCTGAGAGGGTCTATAGCCATCTTGAGATCTGACGAAGGGTGTTTGATATGTTGTGATATTAGTTCTCTAAAAGCAATCGTGCCTTTGAAGCGAACAAGAACGGACATAAACTATCCAAGTATTATTTGAGTCTTCAACAATGTATATAGAAAGACTGGAGGATATGCCCATCGCTCAGAGCGTACAGTAACACATATCTCAGTGGCCACATGATCCTTTACGCAAGTAGTGGAACATAGCGGTACTGATGTTCCCACCGCTGAGTATTATTCCAATTCTTTTCGTAGTTTCGATGTTGAATGCTTGCTGCTGCACAACGGAAGCGCAAGCTGCGATCGCAACGGCGGCACTCGGCTCGATCACATGTCCAAACGCGCTGTAGTACCATGATAGGGCCTGGCGAATTTGTGCCTCTGTAACAGCAATGGAACCTCGTAAAGCGGTTTGATCTTTTAGTATCGACCATATTTCGGGGCTGATAGTTGTGCGCTGGCCGTCCGCAATCGTTGCACCGCCTTTCGTCTTGGGTAACAAAACACCGGCTTTCAGGCTGGCATGCAGCCCAGGACCATCAATCAGAGGTTCGGCGCCCCAGACCTGAGTAGATGTATCTTGGAACCATGATACGCAACCGGACAAAAGGCCGCCCCCACCACATGGTGCAACGACTATGTCAAGTTCACCGTAGCCGGCAGCTTTGACTTGGTCGTACAACTCGGAGGCAGCTGTCGCCTGACCCAGAATGATGTCCACATCATTGGCTGGTGGAACAAAGGTCATTCCGTTGCGGCTGCAACTCTCCGTGGCCTTCTCCTCGCACCATTGGAGATCCTCTCCCAGCCTGATAATTGGGGTTATCGAAGAATTGTAAGACTTGATAGCAAGGATTTTGTCTCTCGTGATTGAGGAAGGGACGTAAATCTCCATAGGTATAGTTACGCCACGTAATTCCGATACTTGTTCTGCAGCTACGAGAAGTGCAAAAGCATGATTTCCTGTCAGGCGTTGTTATAACAATGTTCATATGTGGTTTCCACAGCCGCTTCGCCTCCCTCCAAGTTACATACCTGTACTATAAGTAGCCATGCCGTTATTCAGTTGATGACAGTTTAGCTGAAGAAGTTTGTTCAATACACCTCTGTATTTGAACGAGCCTGACAGTTGTTGATTTTCGCACTTGAAGAAAACCTTCAATTTTGTCTCATTATGCAATAGATTAGATACTGCTTCTGGAAGGTCGGGTGATATGATACAAGGAGTTTTTCGAACTAGATGGCGTATCCTCTCATACGTGGAGGATATAGATATTCGAGACAACACGGGCATCTTGAAATTGTAACAGTAAGACTCTGTATAGAAAGACACTGGGTTTAAGAAATATGTCTTACCCTTAAGATACAACCGAGCTCTCCTTTTGTATTATATCGAGCAGTATGCATGGACGGCTATTTCATGTCTATCAAGCCATGGCTTGGTATAACCTCGGTGAAGCCAAAGTGGTCTTGTTGTAACAGGAAGCATACGGACAGTAAAGACGCCAGTGGTGTAATATATCACAAACAACTACCGTCTCATGCTTCCACATACTCAGTTTGACCGGTAGTGATAAGCAGACAGTCCGACGTTGTAGTTCAGTAAGTAGTTGCACTATATCTGCAGTACAAGTGACGCAATCCTGCTTTCCTACACCCAATTACCGAAGGACAACGGATATATGCATGTATCTAGGTAGGGGCAGATCTCAGTCGAGCCTGAACTAGGTGAACGAGAGCAAATGAGATTATAAGCACTGGTCAAGTTCCTTAGTCCCAGAGGAACGCCTCTATTACACATTAACCCAGAATTATCTTGCTCTCCACCATGAGCTCCTCTCAAACTGACAGAATTCGAGTCCTTGTTATCGGCAGTGGCGGACGAGAACATGCAATTGCCTGGTCACTTAGCAAATCGACCAAAGTTGACATAGTCATTTGCGCTCCTGGAAATGGGGGAACTGCTCATAAGTCGGACAAGGTTACAAACTGCGATCCGAACATTGATGCCGCTGACTTCGAAGGCCTTCTGAAAGTTGCCCGATTTCACCAAGTCAATCTAGTGGTTCCATGCTCTGACATGTCTCTGATTCTCGGGACGGTCGACTTTTTCATGGCTCATAACTTCCGAGTGTTTGGCCCTTCGAAGGAGTCCGCAAATATTGAGGGATCTAAAGCTTGGGCGAAATCTTTCATGGATCGACATAAAATTCCGACTGCGAGATACCAAAGCTTCTCAACGGCATCTGCGGCCATCAGATATCTACAGAGCCAACCTGAAGGCAAATATGTGGTAAAGGCTTCTGGCCCAGCAGCAGGAAAGGGTGTATTCCTGTCTGAAACCAAATCTGAAGCAGAAGATGCAGTAAGATTGATTATGGTTGAGCGTGCCTTTGGGAATGCTGGGAAGCAAGTAGTTATTGAGGAATACTTGGTTGGCCGTGAACTGAGTGTCACTTTCATCACAGATGGAAGTACATGGAAGCTTTTCCCCGTCGGTCAAGACGCACAGCGAATATATGATGGGAACTCGGGACCTAACACAGGGGGTATGGGCGTCTGCATCCCCTTGAATTTCTTCAGTCACGAGGAGATTCAAGAGATTCGAGAGAGGATTTTAGAGCCTACCGTAAGAGGCTTACAAAGCGAAGGCAAGTTGAATCCCGCTATACTTTCAATTCTGACACATTCTAGGTCACAAATTTGTCGGTTTCATCTGTACTGGAGTAATGCAAACCGAAAACGGTCCCAAGCTATTGGAGTATAATGCTCGGTTCGGTGACCCGGAAGCTCAGGCATTATTCCCCCTGCTTGACGATACATCAGATCTGGCAAACATAATGATGGCTTGTACCAAAGGAGAACTGAAAGACGTGCACCTCGGGTTTCTTGATAAAGCAGCTATCTCTCTCGTGCTGTCGTCATCCGGATACCCAGGTAGTTATAACGTTGGCGAACCCATTCACATAGGACACTTGCCTGAAGGTAAGATCCAATCCCCTAACTCTATACCCCACAAGAACTCCCTGATACCTGTCTAGATACTATCATTTTTCATTCGGGGACTTCGTGGATAGACAATCGCTTGGTCACCAATGGTGGAAGGGTTTTGGCTATTGCCTGCGTAGCTCATACTACAGAGGAGGCAATTGAGAAGGCTTACAGTGGTGTTCTCCAGGTCAGCTTCAAAGGCAAGTTTTACAGAAGAGACATCGGACAGATCCGTAGTTCATTTTGAAGAGCAAAGTTGCTTTTCGGTGCTCATTTAAATCCCCTTCAATATATCTCTGTAAACGTGTTGGTCGAGTCATTCTGGACTCCGAAACTCCTTTCATCCTTAATACTAGGACTCAGACTTCAATGTTCATTTTATTACAAGATAATTAGCCTCATTCATTATGCTGGTAATTTTTTAATGTCCGATGCATGATCGATGTTAACTTTCCGCATCGTCAGACCATCGTTGATTCACGAAGTTATCGGGATTAGAGGACCATAAGTCCGTGCAGTCTGACACTATAAGACAAAGCCCTTGGAACCAAATGGATGATCTATCACTCCAAAAGGTTGGCTGCCATTGCAATTGTGTCAATAGCGTTAGTAAAACTGATCCCGCCTGGGTCAAAATGACAACCCCAGTCTGGCTTATTACTGGAAGCTCCAATGGCTTCGGACTACTCCTCAGCTTGAGAGCTTTGAAGGCTGGCCACAAAGTCATCGCAACCGTACGAGATACGACCAGGTCGGCCAATGCCATCGAACGGATTGAAGGTGCTGGCAGAAAGATCATCACCCTCGACATGACAGAATCCAAGGCAAGCATCACCAGGAAGATCCAGGATGCAGAGAAGGCATATGGATGCATCGATTATCTGGTCAACAACGCTGGATACTCCTGCTTAGGGGCAGTCGAGCTGTTCACGTAATTTCATCTTCTCCATGTTCCAGATCTTGACTGACGCAAGAATAAGAGAGGCCGAGGCTGAACATCAGATACAAACCAACCTATTCGGTCCACTTTATGCACTTCAAGCTGCCATTCCTGGTATGAGAGCTCGCGGTTCAGGTACCATCATCAACTTCAGCAGTATCGCTGGGCAGGATGCCCAACCAAGTTGCGGTCTCTACAATGCCAGCAAGTTTGCTCTCGAGGGTTTGACCGAGAGTCTATCTAAGGAAGTCAGGGAGTTTGGCATCAATGTTCTTATTGTCGAACCTGGAGCATTCCGTACCAACTTCCTTGATGCTAGCATTAAGAGTAATGTCTCGGTTGAAAAGGCATATGAGGGCACATTGCTTGGGGAGACCTTGAAGAAGTTCGCGAATTCGGCGGGAAAGCAACGTGGTGATCCCAACAAAGCGGTGGATATCATCTACGAAGTCGCTACTGGAGAAGGAGAAGCAGGTTCTCTTAAGGGAAAGATATTGAGACTGCCGCTGGGTGAAGACTGCTTTACACGTCTTGGAACCAAGCTTCAGTCCCTTCATCATGATTTCGATGTAACCCGCAAAATTGGCACAACGACTGATTTGGAGAATTAAGTCTGCCAAAATCGAATAGATTGCTGTTATTGGGCGTCACACAGTTGTCTAGCTAGTTATGCCCTGAACCATGGACTCCAGATAGATTCGTAATACAATGCATTATAGCCAACATTCAGCTAAATTGCACTGCTAGGTTTCCCAGCTGGAAACCATATATCATGACAGTACAGTGGCATGGTGAACGATATTTCAAACAGCCTTCGAAGGAAGGCTGCGATTGTTCAGTCTATTGTACATTATTATAGAAATTATCCTATGCACAGCAAAAGCGTTCTGGCCTGTACTCATCAGTGCAATAAACCAACTCGGTGCTATCCAACCAAATCTGGTGCAAATTGCCCACATTGATGTTGCAAAAAGCCAAGTCTTATACTCAAGTTCTGGCAACCAGATATTTTAACCACCATATTATATGAATCAAGGTGGTGCCAGCGATGGGTATCTAGAGGTATCGGTTGTAGCCGGGCGGGCTTGGGGCGGGCAGACATCTCGGTCATTTCCAGTCGTATCATTTCTGCGCAACGTCTTCAGGGAGCGAGTAGGAGTGAATCTTGTGAGTACTGTCAGTATAGTATCGACATCTTACTGCAATGCATGCATACCTTGTCGGCCACCTGTAACCATTCCTCCATACTTCGAACGTAGGGATCTGCACTGGCATCTACCACTGTCTCATGGCCCCAAACAACCATCTCATCGAATTCTGATGTAACTTTCATGCTCCCTACTTGCTCTTTCTCGGCATCAAGATCCTCCTCAGGAGGCTCTTCAGCGGCAGTTTTAGGATCTTGCTCGGGGATTCGTTCGACGACAACGCCCCGATAGTCTTCTGGCAACTTGACTAATTTTCCTTGAAGCTTCCTTCCACGGAAGTATGCTAGTTTTGTCCCATCTAGTCTTGTTGTCAGACAAGCTTCGCAATTATGGGCCTCGTTCCAGGGGAGACAAACCGTCAGTGGCAGCAGGGGTCCAATATGTTGATGTTGGTTCAATTGGACCATCGTGATGTATACGACATGGCAGTATGTTCGCAACGGCCTTGGACTTGTTTTCGTCGGACTTAAGTGAAAGAATTGGTTGGGACATTGTGTAAACTGGTTTTCTTCGTTGTTTGGGTAGGAGAAGGAGACGCGACTAGACGCGTTAAATGTCCGAGGTAACGAGATGTCTTTCTTATCTTATCTTATCTTTACGGGCTAACCAAATGGGTCGCAACCCTTGAAAGTCGCGATTAGCATGAATGGAGATATACAATCTATTGATCGTGTCTCTATGCATATCTCTAATAAAATTCAAGACTAATCTTTTCTCATCAGTATTCAGCTGCAAAGACCAGGGTGACGGTGATAGAAATGAACTGTGCTTTGATATATACATCCTGCTATATGGGTATCTCGATTATTAAACCACAGCCGAAATCGGTTGTCGCCACTATCTAAGTCCATCATTTCTTCTTCTTCTTTGGCTTGTTTCCTTTTTGAGCCCCTCCTATCGTTGGCTTTGGCGCATACCGATTTGCGTGGTCCATATCGAAAGCCGATTTATGTTTGCGAAAAAGTAGCATGGTCGCCCGTGCATCTTCAATACTGGAATGCGCTCCTCCTTGTATCTCAACTCCCAAAAGTTGTTGGGCCAGGACTCGCAACGCTGGTTTTCTCCCGTTTCCATATTTCTTGAAACCTGGAAATTTGGCTGTATCTCGTATGTCCTTTCCTGGATGGCTAAGGATGAGCGCTTCCAGGTCATGCTTGAGATCATGGCCTATCAAGATACGGCCTCGAAGAAGCTTGTCGATATCTGCCTGCACTTCTTCAAAATCCCTTGCGAATCTCATTGACTTTTGACTGATGCCGCTGACTGCTGTCCGCCAGTTGGTGACCTTCTCCTTGGGCTTCACGTAAGAATCGTAGATTTGCACACCATGAAAGTCGACCACGCTCACACGGGCAAGAGCTGATTCGTAACCGCCTGGTCCTACACCAACCATTTCGCAGTCAATAGCAATGTATTTTCCGATCTCAATGCCTTCTGTGAGTCCATGGTTGACCTTGTCTTTTGCAGAAGCAAGCATCATCGAGCTGTCTTTAGCGCCCAAATTGTAAGCTTCGGCGAGAGCTTCAGCCGATACATCGTGGTCTTCCGCCCATAGCGCAAGAGATGTCGAGGTCCCGGGCACTGTTTCCTCAATCTTTGAGCTGTGGACACCCCCCATTGGCTTCTTGGCGCCTGTTTGCGCGGCTTTTGGCGATTTCTGTGTTTTTGTAAGGGACTTTGGGATCTTGGACTTTTTTGGTAGTGGATTTGTCGCTGGCGTTTCTGATTTGCGCTTCAGAGACGGCTTTGATGCAGACTCCTCCTTGAGCTTTGCTTGAAGCTTCTTCCAATTAGAAGAAAGCGCTGCCATTCTGTTAGCAAGCACGAGTCTCAGACTTAAAAATCCGAGATAGAGATTTTATGTGCTTGAATAAATCTCGAGGAACAGCCGCAGAGGAAAGACTTCATCGTGATGACACTATCGGGTTTATGCATCTGACGGAACATAGGTAGATAAGATGATTGTCTTCTCACCGCCTTACAGATAAGAGTTCGGTAACATTTTCTGCCATGCCCCTCCATGTTACTTTCTCCCATTTTCCATTTTGCGACACATACGCGACAATTCAACCATCATCAATCTACGACCACAACAGCGCTATTCATCATGGCTGGCGGCACACCCGCAGGCGAGCCCACTGTAGGCTCAGGGGAGCCGCGTTTAAAAAGCCTTGCGACCCCCGAAACAATAAAGACAGGCTGCATCGCTTGGGTAGAGAAGGAGGGCCAACCGCGACGCGCCGAGATTCTGAGTATCAAGACGACGAAGAGCGGCAAACAATTCTACTGTAATTTCGACAACTTTAATAAGCGACTGGACGAATGGGTGCCTGTGATCAGGCTGGACTTTACTCGGGAAGTCGAATGGCCAAATCCAGAAAAGGACAAGCCTAAAGACCTGAAGACGAAGAAAGCCACCACTGCACAATCTAAGAAGACACAGCCTTCGAAAAAGTCTCAAAAGCGACCCAGCAAGCGAGAGCAATCAGTTGCCTCAGAGGCCAACACTCCACACCCCTGGACTGGTATGGAACTCAGTTCCTCCTACAGATAAATCCAGCTGACAATTGCATAGATTTCGTAGAGAATCAAAATCGACAAAAGTCTGCCTCGATCGGCCCCGATGGTGATAGCCAGGCGCGCGCTAGCGTTGACGGAGGCGCAACGCCTGCTGGGGGCGACGAAATGGAAGTTGATGAGAGGGAAACAGAGGTGAAGAGGGAGCCTGCGGAGTTCAGTCGCGAGGTTGAGATCGAGAAACTTCGAACATCAGGCTCGATGACCCAAAACCCGACCGAGGTGTCTCGAATTCGAAACATCTCCAAAGTACAATTCGGCCGCTTCGATCTGTACCCGTGGTATTTCTCGCCATACCCCGAGATTTTCAGCCAGGAAGACGTGATCTTCATCTGCGAGTTTTGTTTAAGCTACTACGGAGACATAAAGGCTTTTACACGACACCGAAAGAAGTGTACGCTACAACACCCGCCAGGAAACGAAATCTATCGGAATGAAGATATATCCTTTTTCGAAATCGATGGCCGACGACAACGAACGTGGTGCCGCAATCTTTGTCTCTTGTCCAAGATGTTTCTTGACCATAAGACACTGTACTATGATGTGGACCCTTTCCTGTTTTACGTCATGACGACGCGAACCGAAAAGGGATGTCATTTGGTGGGATATTTCTCCAAGGAGAAGGAAAGCGCAGATGGGTACAATGTTGCTTGTATTTTGACCATGCCCCAATATCAGCGTAAGGGTTATGGCCGACTTCTGATTCAGTTCTCATACGAGCTCTCTCGAATTGAAGGAAAGCTTGGCTCTCCAGAAAAGCCATTATCGGATCTCGGTCTGCTGAGTTATCGACAATATTGGTCAGAGAACATATTGGAGCTGCTCATGGGATACAACGAGCGTGACGAAAAGGTCACAATCGAAGCAGTTTCTACGGCGCTGGCCATGACAACGCAGGATGTGGAGCATACTCTCCAAGCATTGCGGATGCAGGTCTATCATAAGAGCGACCATAAGATTGTGATACCGGAGAAGCTGATTCAGCAACGCGAAAAGACCAAATTGAAGAGGAAGCGAACCGTGGACGCAACCAAGATCCAATGGAAACCTCCGGTGTTTACAGCTTCAAGCCGGACATGGGGATGGTGATTGTACTTTACAGAGCAGGCGTTAGACGTCAAAATAGTTTTAAATGATACCCCTATTCGTGCAAGTCATACCAGCTTCTTATGTAGACTATGGCATGGTTGTGGACTGCTCAATTGGTGATCCTAGCAATACCCCAACTTTCACAAGCCCCACGTTTTGCAACTCGAGCTCCAGCGGAGGAGCCCTACGTAATCAGTGCGAAACGGCAATGCGACAGCTATTGGCAACTCAGATCCTTCATCATCAACACAAACTCAGATCCACGACTGAGATCTGATAATCTCTTTGTCTCTTCATTGCGGTTCTTCTCTCTCTACCTGTCGGTATCAACAAGGATCCATCATGACACTCCGTCTGCTGGCGTCAACCTTGCTAGGCTTGAGCGCAACGCTCGCGAGCGCAAGCCCAGAGGACGAACAGAGACCCCTCGCCGACTACCACCGCGTATGTCCTGACTACACAAAATACGCTACATACCCCCAGTAGGTCGAGATCCCTGCGCAGGTCGTAGTGAGTCGAGCTAATGTCATTGTCTCAGTCGACCCTTGAGTACCGGTCCTAAAGAGCTCCCCTACCAACGCCCAAGTAAACAATGCCGGACATTTCAGTCAGATGCGATCGAGAAGGTTATCGAAGATGTGACGTCGCGCATGAAAGACCCTGACCTGGCGCGATTGTTTGAGAATGCATTCCCTTCAACAACGGATACAACCGTCAAATTTCATACCAAGGGAAAGTCAGATACTGGATTCTTTCGCATGGGGAGCTTTGGAGGCTTCCACGATGAAGGAGCATGGGAAGGACCACAGTCGTTTATAATCACGGGTGACATTATCGCCGAATGGTTGCGCGATTCGACAAATCAACTACGGCCCTACCAACCCCTTGCTAAGAAGGATCCTGCCATACAGACGTTGGTACTTGGTGCCATCAACACCCAGGCTGAGTACGTGATTGAATCCCCATACTGTAACGCCTTCCAGCCACCGCCTATCAGCGATCTTCCCATCTCGTCTAACGGGCAAGATGACAACGTTCACCCAGCGTACGAGCCGCAGGCTGTTTTTGAGTGCAAATACGAGCTTGACTCTTTGGCTCATTTTCTCGCTCTTGGTAACGATTTCTACGATCACACAGGCTCGACAGAGTTCTTGAATAGAAGATGGTTGCGAGCTGTCGAGACCGTTTTGAACGTTCTCACTGAGCAGTCCAAGTCGACTTTCGACCCTAAAACGGGCGAGTTTCAGCGTAATGAGTACACTTTTTCGCGTCGCACCGACACCGGAACAGAAACGCTCAACTTGAGAGGCGTTGGTAACCCTTTGAATTGGGGCACAGGTTTGGTTCGCTCGGCGTTCCGACCCAGCGATGATGCAACAATTCTGGGTTTCTTCATTCCTGCCAATGCACAAATGTCTGTCGAATTGAAGCGAGCATCCAAAATTCTTGCGATAGCCGGTAAAGCAACTCTTTCTCAAAAGTTGGAGACATGGAGCACAAAACTTCGTGACGGTGTCATGGAACATGGTGTAATTAAGCACAAAAAGTATGGAGATGTCTTCGCATACGAAGTTGACGGCTACGGCTCGTCGATCTTGATGGACGATGCAAACTATCCTTCGCTGCTTGCGCTCCCTTTGATGGGATTCTGCGAGACCAATGATCCCATTTACCAAAACACTAGGAAGATGCTGTTGGAAAAGAGTGGAAACCCTTACTATCTCGAGGGAAAGGACTTCAAAGGCATTGGAGGTAAGGCAACTGTCTTTTACATAATTGTTCCAGCTAGCTGACTTATTACAGGGCCTCATATTGGGCTTCGCAACGCTTGGCCAATGAGTCTTCTTGTTCAGGCACGAACTTCAAACGACGATGAAGAGATTAAAGAATGTATTGACCTTGTCCTGAACTCTGCCAAGATGGGATTGGTCCATGAGAGTATTGATGTCGAGCACATTACACAGTACACGAGAAGCTGGTTCGCATGGGCTAATGGCGTGTTTGCTTCGACAATTCTCGATCTGGCAAAAAGAAAACCGCATTTGGTATTTGGCGACGGTGCCACGGCGTATGAGATTTGAATTACGAGAGAAGCATTGAAATAGTAAAAGCTGGATTTGGCATATCAAGGACACGAAATGACAAAAACCAGGAAACTAACTGATCTAAAGTAATAACGAATGAACTCGAACTCGCCTTTGTGATATTCCAGATGATCCATATAAACTGTCTCATCGGTTGCTTATATATACATACATACAGCGGCGCCTCTGAGCCACCATTGGGCAAGAGAATTACAACTTTAAATACAGTAACCATTCTACTAACTTAGTAGTAATCGACTTACGGGGTGACGGGATCGATATAAGTAGGTCCACAGTTATCCATTTGTACCCGCCCGACAGGTACTAACCTAGGCAAAGGCGTAAATGACAAGACAACTACTCCATGTATATCTCACAGTCAATCCGATATCGCTCCCTTGGGCTTTTTGGCGGTGGTATTTCCAAGTACAAGAACATTTGGTTCGATAAAAAAGGACAAATCCGATATTATAAAGCCCCAAACCTCGGGTCCCTCCTCTTGTCTCGCCATATTCCAAATCCCCTTAGTCACATTCGTAACATCTACCCCTCAATACCACCATCGTCATCGTCACCGTACTTGCGTACAGCAAAGATGACAACAAAGCCAACTCACGCTTCTGAGGTTCCCCCCAACCCTCAATCAGAAAAGCATCAGATTAATCTTATCCGCGGTTGGCCGAACCCAGGTCTTCTTCCAGTCGATCTACTCTCAGCAGCTGCCCAGCGCAATCTCTCAGACCCCGATGTCTATGTGCCCGCGCTACAGTACGGTCCTGACCCAGGTTATCAACCACTTCGTGAAGCATTAGCGAGCTGGTTGTCTGAGCACTACCGTGTCGAGCGCGATCCCAATCGCATCTGTATTTCAGGTGGCGCAAGTCAGAATTTAGCATGCATTCTGCAGAGCTTCACTGATCCTCATGTAACTCAAGCCGTCTGGTGCATCTCGCCATCATATCACCTAGTTTTCCAAGTCTTCCAGGACAATGGGTTCAATGGAAGGCTGAGAGCTACTCCTGAAGATGATGAAGGTGTTGATATTGAAGCATTGGAGGCTAAACTTGCCGACTTTGAGAAGAATGCGCCAGAGGCCAAGGTAAGCTTATCAACATTGCAGAACGACACTCATGCTAACATTTACACTAGCCGCCCCTAAGTGATGCTGGGAAATACTGCAAACACTATCGGCACATTATCTACGCTGTTCCAACGTGCTCAAACCCTTCTGGTAAAACCATGTCTCTACGTCGACGAGAAGCACTCGTCCGCCTTGCTCGCAAATACGACGCTCTCATCATCTGCGATGACGTTTATGACTTTCTTCAATGGCGCATTGATAGCGATCCTAATCGGGTATCTGCTCGTTCGAGCGCTAATGAGCACCCTGAAATGCTGCTCCCTCGACTGTGCGATATCGATCTTGCCATGGGTCAAGCTGAGAATGACCCCCGAGGTTTTGGCCACGCCGTTAGTAATGGATCATTCAGTAAACTTGCCGGGCCGGGAATGCGAACCGGCTGGCTTGAAGGCTCGGCTTCATTTGCCTATGGCCTCTCACAGACGGGTGCGACCAAGTCTGGTGGTTCACCAAGTCAGTTTTGTGCATCTATTATGGCGGACTTGGTACAGTCTGGGGCTTTACAGGAGCGACTTGCCACGACGCTAAGACCCCAGCTTCAACAACGCCATCGTATCATGATGGAAGCAATCCACAAACACCTGGGACCCATAGGCGTCGATATTCGGGACGCCGGTCTACCTGATGGTGTTGTTTACGGTGGCTACTTTGTTTGGCTCACGTTGGAACAGGGTATTTCATCCAAGACTGTTTCCGAAGCTGCGATGGCCGAAGAGAACTTGGTAGTCGCTAACGGTACTATGTTCCAAGTGCCAGGGGATGAGAAGACTGTCGACCTGGATAACGCAGTCCGACTAACATTTGCATATGTCTCCAAGGAAGACTTAACTGAAGGCGTCGAGAGGTTAGCAAGTGTATTGCGGAGGATGCAAGAGAATCCCACCAAGTACAAAACATTCACCAGCACGACCGTTGATAGCGACATTATAGATGCCAACAAATAGTTTGGAAGCATAGGTACTTAATCGTTAAAGATCCGCAGGATGCAGAAATCTATTGACAAAACAACTTAGACATATTAGGCACTAAGCTAATCCTTAACTAAGTCTTGCTTTTTCTTCGACCCACCTGCCGTGTTACTGGCATTATCAATGTTCTTGAACTTATGAGGAAGGGTGATAACCGCTGCACCACTCTTCAATAATGCTTCGCAAGCTCTATACAAAGGTTGGGGGCAGGAGGTTCAGTATGCTAGCTCATAACCACAGTACTCCATTATATCTCAGTGATTGATAAACCGAATAGAAGGCACCAGATAATGGTACCATGATGGGTCTTTACACTTTCGATACACCATATTCAGCTCATGGCAGTTTTGATGTTGAAATATACACAGATGTACCATGATTTTTGGCAACTCCAATTTCCCGGTTTCCAATGGCTCTCCCAGAAGTGCTCACGCAAATACTCTACTTCTTTGTGAAGAAGGACATGATATTTCCCTGGCCCTTGGGTGCCGGCTTCTTCGCTTTGGATCCGGTGGACGATGATGGGGTGGGTGCTGGGGCGGTTTTCTTCGCAGGCGGGGGAGCCTCATCCTCTGAGAATGATTCCCAGCCTGGCTCTTGAATCGTGACTTAAGCCAGTTAGCATGTTTACTTTTAAAGGGTCCAGCAACAACTTACCCATGTACCCCTGATCGTCGAGAATTCGCTTCTTCTTCATCACTCGTCTCCTGCCCCTCCTACGCCCATTACTAGTGCTAGAAACAACTTCGGCGGGTTCCTTCTCTTCAGTCTTCGCCTCAGGTTCCGGCTCTGGCTCCGGCGCCTCCTCCATCTCTTCGTCGACCTGTTCAGACTCCTTGTCGGACTCTTTTTCATCTTCGTCGTCATCCTCCATCATTTTTCGTAATGCATCCTCTCGCTCCTGGCGCCTTCTCTTGATTTCTGACGAGTCTGCTGCAGGCTTCGAGCTTGACTTGGTCGCAACAATATCATCATCGTCGGCCTCCCCGTCATCAGACAGAGCCATGGCGGAGTCCTCCTCCTTTTTGGGAGTTGGCTTAGGTTTAGCTGGCTTAGCGGCCGCTTTTGCAAAGGACTGCATAATGCCACCCGATGCGCCTCGCTTAAGAGCCGCTATTGGCTTCTTTCCACTGCCACTAGCAGTGGCTCTCTCTTTAGACGGAGGTGCTGATGATTCCTGCTTTACGGTCTTGGTGTGCTTTGCCTCTGGCCAAGCGGCCGACGCTTCCTGCTTAGGTTTTGCGGTCGACGCTTGGTTTGCAACAATTGCTTCATTCTTAACAGATTTGGATGGAATCGAGGCAGGTGCTTGGGGACGACCCTTTCTTTCCCTTCGTCGAGCACTTGGATTACTAATGACTCCGTACTTCTTGGGTCCAGCAGTGATATCTCCATCTGTCGCATACTCCGAAAGTTGTGTCGTGAGGTCTGACAGCAGAGAAAAGTCTTTTTGGGGGTGTGGCGCAAGGCTGTAGACGTGAATCGAAGTCACTTCCTGGTATGCAGCCAAGATATCTATCGAAGAAGTGAGTTAAAGAGCAGTTTAGCAAGCCCATCACTAGACTGCGTACCATTAAGTTCTTCTTCCCGCACCAGGGTCAAAGTGGAAACTGGAGTTTCTTCTGGCTCAGGCATTGAACTTGTCATTTC
The DNA here is from genome assembly GCA_004367485.1 of Fusarium citri. Taxonomy (NCBI): domain Eukaryota; kingdom Fungi; phylum Ascomycota; class Sordariomycetes; order Hypocreales; family Nectriaceae; genus Fusarium; species Fusarium citri. Next base: position 53,660 of record QHHH01000245.1, read on the forward strand.
CACATCATCGTCAGATTGATCATTGGCTGGGCTCTTGGTGCCATATACCAGATAGGTTGCATGAACAGAGTTGGCTTTTTGAGCATTTTGGTAATTGTGGAAATCATAGAGCATTCTAACACTTGTCAGGTCTGGTTATGTGAGTTTTTGCAGCAGACTCACTCCTTTGCGGTGTTGACATGTACATCTAGAGCTCTACTCAGGAGCCGATATGTGATCTGCACTATTTCAGTTTGCCTGTACTTAAAGCGAGAATTGATAAATGGTACAAACCGGTCGCTCTTCACTAAGAAGACGATCTGCTAGAAACTTTTTATGTTCGTCCATTCTATGTTCAAACTCTGGGGTGTTTTGGGGTTGGTCGTGATCAGAGGCCCAGTCGTTGAAAAGGCGGTTGTGAATGCGCGTTGAAGCTTAATCATAATCAACCCTTTCATTAAAGACACCCAGGTAACGAACGCGTGAGATGGACGCGGAATCACGTGCAAGCCGGACCAGAACAGAAGGTACGACCTGGCACAAAGCATAAATATCCCTGTATCAGGTACAGTATGGTGTCCTTGGGCGGGGCTATCCTTAAATCGGGTTCTTCATAATGACATCGTCATCCTAGCCATCGCGTCTCCAGCGCGACCAATTTATTCTGGGTCCAGAATCGCAACTTGCCCCCCCCCCCCCTGTGCACTGGTGAATTTAGTTATTCTTTTTCTTGTACATACCAAGCCAACGTTGCTCCCGGATCTCCTCCGTTGACCTTTACCAATTCCTCCATGGCCGAGCAATATCTTTCCGATTCGACAGATTGGCTCTCAACGCCCCTTAGCGCTCTTGCCGCTGTTGAGAACGCATTGCGATGTCAGGTGTGCAAGGACTTCTTCAAGACGCCCATGATCACTAGCTGCTCCCACACATTCTGCTCCCTATGTATTAGACGAGTACTATCCAGCGATGGCAAGTGTCCGCTCTGCCGTGCAACAGAACAAGAGAACAAACTGCGAAGCAATTGGTCATTAGAAGAGGCTGTACAAGCCTTCGTCAGCGCCAGGTCGGCAACTTTAGAATTGGCGCGGGGGAACAAGCTCCAGCCATCGGCGCCAAAGCGAAAGACCGCAGAAGAACATCATAACTCCGATGGTGCGCCGAATGGCAAACGGCTGCGTTCGTCCGCGCGATTACAGAAAACTCAGGCCACAACTCCTATGACAGAACTAACAGAAGATGACGAAACTATCGAAGTGCCAGACAGCGACGACGATGGTGAATATCAGCCAGAACTAGGTCCGTTTCGAATACTTTATAGATTGCGATTCAAATCTAACCATCTACAGACGATGGTCTTGTGGCGTGTCCAGTTTGCCAAGATCGCATGAAGGAATGGCAGGTCTTCAAGCACTTGGAAACATGTACTGGCCCCAAGACGAAACCGCAGCGAACCCATGCGAGTAGTTCCAGCTCAATATACAGCCAACAACGACAGCCCGGGACGGCGCCCGAAAGACTCCCCACAATCAATTACTCTATGTACAAAGAACAGGCGCTGCGCAAGAAAATGGCTGATCTAGGCATATCGAACCAGGGCCCCCGTGCTTTGCTTGAACGTCGGCACAAAGAATGGATGACAATATGGAACTCAAATTGTGACGCTGCACGGCCTAGAAAACGCCATGAATTATTACACGATCTGGATGTCTGGGAGAAGACGCAGGGAGGACGGGCCCCGACTACTGGGCGGGCTGCTCAAAACGCAGCCATCATCAAAGACAAAGACTTCGATGCCGCAGCTTGGGCAGCTAAGCACGACACCTCCTTTAAAGACTTGATCGCAAATGCAAGAAAGACGAGGCTTGATGCAAAAAGGAAGGCTGAGGAAGCAGCGAAAGAAACTAAAACGGAACAGAATGCCAATACACTCCCCCAAGCGCAGGGTTCGGGGACTTTTAGACAACAAGATTCCTCCCAAGAAGGGCGCGCCTTGTTACCGTCCACGACCACTCCGTCAGAGGGTCAAGAAGTGTCACAAAAAGTTAGTGGGCTGGTAGTCCCCAACATGGCGGGACCGAGAGGCACAACTTATCAAGCATCATCACAACTGGACCAAGGGATCTCATATTCCAGTGAGCAGTTGGAGGAACCGTCAAGATCTCAACCCGCTATCAGCGACAGATCAAATATGGACAGACAACCGATGTATATGCACACAGATGGGAACCTGCATGACACAACAATAAATCACTCCTAACTGGAGATCATCAGCAGGAATTTTTGATGGGGTTATAGCGGCGTATTGATGGCCATATCAGGTGAATAGATAGAGCACGCATGCATGGAGATGCCACGCAGCGGTACTGAGTGCAGAAAGAAAATGGGCAACAGAGATGCCCTAATGTATAGATTCTAATGAACAATGACCCAATTTGTACAATCTTCCCAAAAAGAAAACGCCCCGGATATCCTACTGCATTGATCATATACACGTGTGAGTCATGGGACCGGCACTAACCACTCACTCTCTTCCTCTTGATATTCTTTGTCGTTGGCATCCCCTATAACGCCAGGTTCGCAATCCCGGTCTCGGCCGTTGGCGTCTGCTCCTTTTGTCGGATTTCGTCGGTCTCACCAGGTACAGATGGCAACTCGTCGAGTTTCCTTTGTGCCTCAGCCGCCTCTCGTTCCTCGCGTTCTTTCTCCTCTTCGACCTCTTTGATCTTTTGCTTCTTCTCTTCTTCCTCGCGCTCCTGTGCCTCCATGGCCTCGAGTTCGTCGTCGAGGATGTCCTCGTCGACCACTTGGCCGGTTGACTCGGCCATGATGGCACTCACCTCGTCTGTTGAACTCATCTGCTCGCGCAGCTGATCCATAACTGCATCGACGCGGTCGGCACCACCAACTTGTTTGTTGAGACTTGCCAGCGCGCCAGAAGAGGCCTCCATAACGTTGACGAGCTGCACATTGTCGGCAGCCTGCTCCAGCTTGGCGGCAACTTCTTCTAGCTGATTGAGAGTTGAGTATCGAGTGGCCAAGGACGACTCTGCAATCTTTTTGGATTTGAGAGCTGCAAGGGCCGCAACGCGGTTCTTGCGGATAACCGCGTCTTTGGCTGTTTGCGAGAGCTCGTCAATTCGCGTATTAAGGAGGTCGGTTTGGTGCTTGAGGCTTTCTGTAAGCTCTTTAAGAGATGCTATGGCGGCATCTTCCTTTGTGATGCCCTGTTGCTCCCCGGAACCTTTGATCCTAATCGTGTTCCCGTCGTAATCAATCACCTCTTTATCGCGCGACAAAAACTTCAATAGCACATCTAAGTCATTGTCTGTCAACCGCTGGTCTTTGACAAGAGTAGCAGAGAAGGCCTTTTGAAACTGTGCCCTGCTGAATACGCGGTCGAATCGTGACACCTTATCCGCCATCAAATCGCCCAACTCTTTAGCAGCAGTTTCCATGTTCTTGACAATAACGTATTGGCCAGTGGGTAACTTGTCGTCACCTCTCGCGGGGTCCACGACGCCCAGCTGCCGCAATGTCCAGCTCATGACACTCCATGGCAAGCCTGCCCAACTGCGCTGATATATACTCTGTTGGGACTTTTCGAAATCGTGGAGAGGTATGAAGTCTTGACCCGCGGTGGCTTCGCGCACTACGGTGCCAAGTGCCAAAGGTTGGCCAAACACTTTATGCTCCAGTGAGCGAAGCAGTGAGTCATCTAGTTTGAGGACGAAATGATCAGGACTAGATCCACGGTAGGATATCATGCCTTTTGCGACGAGATCGGAGAGGGCCTGGCGCCAGGCAGAGATGTTGGCTTGGTAACCATCGGGGTTCAAGGTGCGTTGGGATCGGAAATCAGAGTACCGAGCTGGTAATCGTGACCTGATCTAGGTTAGTCAAGAGGCACTTTATCAAGAAGTAGGACAGTATCTCATTACCTGCTGAAGCTTGGGTCATTATGGATGAGATAGTCTGCAAGCTCGCCCATGATCTTCAGTTAAGCGCGCCCGTGTGCGTGCACGCCAGACAATCAAGAGTTCGGGGTCAGTGATTCGGTCTGAATGCTTTCTTTGAAATCGCAGGCTCAAGACTGTTGATGATGGTAGTTTCTGCGCCGTAGGGTATATGATTAAGTCAAAGGTTGAAGGGAGGCTCAAGAAAAAAAAAAAAGAGAATGACGACACTTGACATTCATTGGATGTCTCCCATGCAGAAGCCGTCCCGTCCGTTGGGGGCTTGGGCTTGGGCTTAGCTTTAAGCTTGGCTATCACCAGGGACGATGGCCCTTGTAGTGGGGTTATTTACACCTGGAACCTTATAAACATCGATAAGTCAATCTTGGAAGCACGCCCAATGACTAGTACCTACTATCTAGTACCTAGGCTAAACAGAAACCTTCTCGTCACCGTATAACGGAAACCATACTATTTACTTCCATAGAGTTTGATGCTTTTTCAGAGCTGTAATTGAATTCATCAAAGCCGAAATCCCCTTGTCGACCGACCAAAGACTCAAGTACAGTATCTGTCTCCAACTCTTAGCCCTTTCGTCACTCCAAGCAGGGATTAGGCAATGTCATGAGCTTTTAATAGGTCGGGACTCGGACGTTGGTTCTTTTAACTCCAATTTACTGGGGTAAGTACGGATAGATAGGTACTACTAGGTATCGCGGGGTAAGGAAAGGCCGCTGGTTTACTTGAGACCATTAACTTAATGAATGTCCATAAGTGCCTACGATAGCAATCCTATTCTGCCATTGACTGCGAACCATGCCATTGACTGTCGATATTGAGCTACGTTGTCTTATTAGAGTCAATTAATAGGTACCTTATTGTGACATATCCCAGGACCAAGACAAGACTATATATATATATAACCAACTTCGATTGGCTTTTGTCGATCAAATCGTCTTCCATCTCCATCTGCATCTCTACTATCTATCTCAATTCAGATTCCTCCTTGATTTCTCTACAAACTCTCTTGTCAAATCCGATCACACCATCTGCTTCTCCACCTCGGCCCCTTACCTACCTACCTACCTTATCTACCTGCCCAGTCAACAAATGAATACCCGGCGTCTCTTCACTACCGCAGTCAAAACTCTCAACGTCTCTCTTACAGAGTCATACTCGCGTTCATTCTCTCCTGTCTTTCGTCCCCTCTTCGCCTATCGCACAATGGCGTCAACTGCTGCCGCCAAACGTCTCACTGGCAAGACTATCCTTGTCACTGGCGCCTCCTCCGGCATCGGCCGTTCCACTGCCCTCGAATTCGCCCGAACTGCGCCCAAGAATGATCTGCGTCTCATTCTCACAGCCCGTCGTGCTGACTCCCTCAAGGAGCTCGCCGAGCAAATCAAAAGCGAGGTTGGTGATGGCGTTCAGGTTCTTCCATTCAAGCTTGATGTTAGCAACTCTACCGAAGTAAAGGGCATCGTGGGCAACTTGCCCGAGGAGTGGAGGAACATTGACGTTCTTGTCAACAATGCGTAAGTTGCCATGGCACAAAAACATCACGAAACAATGGCTGATGGCTAAGAAAGCGGCCTCGTCAAGGGCGTGGCTCGAGCTCCAGAAATCGCCCAAGAGGATATCAACGTTATGTTCCAGACGAATGTCACCGGTCTCATCAACATGACCCAGGCCATTCTACCCATCTTTCTCGCCCGACCTGATGGTGGCCATGGCGACATCATCAACGTCGGCTCTATCGCCGGCCGAGAACCATACCCTGGTGGCGGCATATATTGTGCTACCAAGGCTGCTGTCCGCAGTTTCACTGATAGCTTGCGAAAGGAGCTAATCGCAAGCCGCGTTCGTGTCATCGAGATTGATCCCGGCCAAGTCGAGACTGTAAGCTGAGCTGGGCACTTCCAGGTTATCGGACCAAAAGTTGACACATATGCAGGAGTTCTCTGTTGTGCGTTTCTATGGCGATAAGGCAAAGGCTGATGCTGTCTATGCGTAAGTGATCTCTATGACCCTTACCTACACTACAATAAACTAATCACACACAGTGGGTGCGAACCTCTAACGCCCGATGATATTGCCGAGATCATTGTGTTTACCGCTACCCGCCGAGAAAATGTCGTTATTGCTGATACATTGGTTTTCCCAAGTCATCAGGTAAGCTTCAGGCTTAACGAGAAATCGACGAAAGCATTGCTAACCTTTTGGACGAAAGGCTGGCGCCGGTATTATGCACCGCAAAGGAGCTTAAATTTCCCAGACTACCTTAGCCAGAATACCATAGATCGAGTCACAAGCAGAATTGGATTACTTGGGGCAGCCTTCACAAGTAATGTGCAACAAAATGATATTGGATTAGATATTGACATGTGCATTGCTATAAATTATGTTCTGAACAAAAAGGATGCAACTATAAAAGCGAGTATTACGGAATGTTCGAAAATTTCTCTTGCCCATAACTCATTTGTCCCCGAAGAGACAGCAGACCATTGTTGGTCGTGAGCCACAGGCCTTCTAAGGCCGATAAATTTGTTCTACCAACGTTCCGTTAAGAACCCATTCTGGGATGAATCGGGCCCTTGCCGTCAACAAGTGACAGCACCGCTGGGTTGCATTCCACCGACCTGAAGTCGAGGCTGGCATATGATACATCACATCAAATCATGATGAAACTGGACCAGAAAAACCGGAAACCGTAATCGTAATTCATCACCTACTCTGATCTTCTCCGGAATTCCATCATCGGATCGGATAGTCCAGTACAGGGTACCGTGGGTTCCTTTCCCCAGACGCCTCGCTAAAATAAATAGTAATCATCAATAACACCTTCAAGGGTTTTTATCAAGCACAAAGCCATTTGATCAGGCTTGAGTAAAGTTGTGTAGCAACAGGTGGTTGTTTTCGGACCGAGAAGCATGATCATGCAATCGTGTCTAATCACCATAGTGTTGGAAGAGAGGCGAGAGCGCCTCACCGTAGTGGTTACGTCGAATAGCTTCGGCCAGTAGGAACGACAGGTCAAGAACCACAAGCTTGCTGCTGCTGCGGGCTCTATCCTTGTCGATGGGAAAGCTGTTGGTGACAACAATCTGGTCAATGCACTCGCATGCTTGAAGCTGTTCCAGACTATCGCCGCCGAATACTCCATGGGTGGCCATGCAGTAAACCTTTTTGGCACCGCCCTTCTTCACCACCGTCTCAGCAGCAGCGATCCAAGATCCAGCCTTGTCGATCATATCGTCCACGATGAAGACAGTACGATTCTTGACGTTTCCAACCAAGGTAATGAGATGCTCGGCGCCAGGGTCTTCAAACGCATTGTCTTCCTCGTCAGAACTTGCCGCAGCATCGCCTGATCCGCCAAGAGACTGGGGCTCGGGAACAAAGAAAGACGATGCATGAGACGTCGTCATCGGATCGTCTTCGACACTGCCTTCGACAACTGATCGATCAGGAGAAGGATAGTCGTCCTCAACAATACGACCCTGAACCAAGCGGCCCTGTGTAACCTCAGACGCCTTATGATCATCGTAGTCCGTCTCACCATTGACTGAGTCGTCAGGGGATCCTGCAGGTGGTGTGGCATTTGAGTCCTCCGACTTAGCCACGCTGTTGCTGGATGCACGAGCGGAGTCAACTCGAGTAGGAGACCCCTGCGAGTTGGTTACAATTCTCGAGGTACGAGGAGGGGGCGTTTCCCTCTTGGGTGTGACCTCGGGCTCGGCTGCACGCTCGGGCACTGGGGGGCCGCGATTGGGAATGGGACGGTTCGACTCCAAGGGCGTTGGCTGACGCTCGACGTTGTGATCAAAATGTCTCATGATCATACTAGCCGTCATGTTGCTAACACGCTTCCTGTCTGTGGTGACGATACCGAAGTTGAGCTTCAGAGCATCTGCAAGCGATGTCACACGCTTGGTTCCTCCAGCATTCTTGGACACCACGACCGCCTCGCGCCAGTTAGGCACGCTGTGGCGGATCCATTTAGCGAGGATAGGCTCGGCATGCAGGTTGTCGACAGGACACTTGAAAAAGCCTTGCATCTGAGACGCATGCAGGTCGACAGTGATAACGTGCTTAACGCCCGCAACGCCCAACAAGTTCGCAAGCATACGAGCAGTGATCGCACCTCTGTGCGACTTCTTCTTTGATTGACGACTGTAGGGAAAATAAGGCAGAACAGCTGTTTGGGATGACAAGTGAGCCGATTGAGGTCTCAAACGGGGGAAGAGAACCACGAACCAGTAACTTTGTTAGCAGAGCCGCCCTTGCAGGCTGAGATCATAATGAGAAGCTCCATGATAGAATCATTGATGCTGGGGCTGCCGGACTGGACAACGAAGACATCCTTCTCTCGGACACTTGTCAGAATTCTGACGCTCGTTTCGCCCTTGAGTAACCGGTTAGCTCAAAGCACGCAGTTTTCTTGACTGCCAGATATGGGCCAGGGTGATTCGATCCATCGAGGTCGGGATGGTTTGCCAAAGTAGGGTTATGTTGAATAACCATGGCCACGAGGGCAAGGGAAGCTCACATTGGAAAACTGCGTAAGCTCGGCGCTGGCAGGCTGCATACCCAAATTCTCACAGATTTGACCCGTGAGAACTGGGCATGAATTGCCGGCAAAGATCAGTGTGTTGCGCATCTTGACCAGCCCATCAACCGAAGTGGAAAAGGTGACGCGTGGAGTTGAAAGAAGAGGACAAGAGAAAGAGGTGGAAAGAAGGAGGAAACTTTTTTAAGCTTGCGTTCCACCCCCGGGAGGAGCTTTTTTTTTTTTCGTCGCTTCCGTACAAGAAGCTGTGTGAGGTCCATCTCTGGTACACTGTGTAGTTTCCCTGATGTACAGGCTTTTAGTGGATGCCTGCGAGCATTTTTGGACAGACAGTGCTGCAGAAAGTACAGTGCGAGCTACTGTGTCTGCACCCCGCAATCATTAAACCAAGCGGGGCATCCCGGAAGTGCGTCACAAACTGTCACGGTCTTGTAATTTCCAACATTTATCGGAGATCAAAATCGGAGGCTCCTACCTGCTGTAAGGAAGGTGTAAGTTTTTATTTCTATTGTACCTCCTCCCTAGTACATGAAATTCTTTCTTAAATACAATTGAAACCTTGTTTAGGCTTAATTTTACATGTCTGATGAGATTAAAACTAAATCTTATTAATAAGTTAAATTACACAAGTCGCATATACTGAACTCTGATTGTTATCTTTTTCTATAGTACATATCCGTACATCCAATGAGAATAGCTTAGTACTTAACTCGAGAGGTATGGAAGTTAGTATACCGGTAGTACTGTACGTTACACAACAAGCCTTGATCCCTAATGAACTCAACTTATTCTCAACAAGGTTAGCAACTAACCTTGGCAACTATCCATCAGTCAATCCTCATCACTCAATGTGTATACTACAGTAATAAACCCTTACCCCACCTGCCCTTCACCCCACATCACTGACCATTTTCACAGCCTACACACAATAAAACACCAGTGCGAATAGTTACACACAGACACAGACAACGTCTGCATACGACTTTTCAAGCTAGCGTAAGAAGCTTTCGGTTTCGAACCCTCATACATACATTCTCTAATGTTAGTGGAGATATAGTAGTGATCCCAAAGGGGAAAAGAAATTGGCAACTTAGATTATCCCTTCGATATGGGGATCCCCCGTCTAATTTCTACCCTGGAGCCCTACGTCGTTCATCAAGTTCTCGACAACAAAAGTGTGGTTATCGATGGTCCTGCCCTGGCCTACCATGTTCTCTATATCTGCATCAGACATGGAATTCCTCAACCGTCGTATGAAATTCTGGGCAAGACTGCCGTAGCCTGGCTAGACGAACTGACTCGACGTAATGTCGTTGTGTATGTTTGATGTTCTTGCTGAGTTGACAGAAATATACTGACACCACATACCAGCGACGCTATATACTTTGATGGATATCTACCTCCAGACAAGGCGCCAGTTCGAATGCAACGGATGATGGAAAGTTTCAATCAGTTAAAGAAGACCCATTCCGCCGAAACCAGTGGCTTCTTTCCAACATACTTCACAACGCCTTTTGAATCGTCTCCAACTCTCTTCTCGGCTGCTAGGCCTCCATTGGGGAAGCGAACAATACCTCCTAGCTTTCATGTTCCTGCTATAATTGACGCCCTGAGATCATCGCTACGCTATTCAAGTCTTGTTTGTCTCGTTCCAGGGGAGGCCGACGCATACTGCGCACAACATCTATCACAATCAGGTGGCACTGTCCTGACCTCAGATTCCGACCTTCTCGTCCACAATTTGGGAGAGGGAGACGTCGTTTTTATTCGTGACATATACCTCGACCAGCAATCACGTCTTGCATGTGCAAGTTTTAGCCCTGCACATATCTGTGAGAAACTCAAGCTTGCGTCCTCTGCAGGAATTTGTCGATTTGCATACGAGCGAAAATCTTCCCCACATTCAACCCTCCCACAGCTCTTACAAGATTGTGTACGGCCACTTGCTGACCAGATCGGGTATGCTGAGTTCTGCCAGGAATACCAAGACCATGCTGTTGCTCCCATACCCGTTTCTGTTTATGGAATACCCATACGGATCGACTCTCTGGACCCGAGGATATCGGAAATGGTGCTGCAGCTGGGACATGCAGATGTTCAAATGGACAGAACGGATGACCCTAAGATGTTCCTCCCCATCCTTTTGGAAAGTCCAGAACGGGGAAGTGCCTGGGAGCAGAGTACATCGATCCGACAGCTGGCCTACACAATAGCACGCTGGGCTATCCCTGGAACATCCTCAGTTGTTCAAGAGTATCGTCGCGTAAATACGACAATACAGAAAGGGCGACAGGTTTCCATGCTCCCCGAAAAAGCGACGAAAGCCTTGGTGCAAGACATCGCAAGACTGATGTCTACGATCAGGCTGGTCACGGGCAGCGACACTATTCGAGTATGGCACATAATTTACCTGACTTTGGATATTCGACATTGTTGCGAAGAGGGTAGACCTTCACACATGTTGCAGACTATCGAAGCGAGCCTGCAGAAACCATTGCCCCAACGAGTTTCTTGGGACACTATTCACTTCGTAGCGCAACTTCAAGCAGCTTACTACTCATTTCGGCTTTTGAAGCAAGTTTTATCACTTGGACAGCCCGCAGAGGTCTTACCGGAACTGCGGGACATGTTATCGTCATTGCCACCCCTGAAGGAGTGCCCTGATATCGATAGAACGCTCGAATTCCTACAACCGACCAGTAGCACGGGGGTTTACGAGATAATCGCTACATCTGTACCGTTGCCAAATGTTGACGACAGTGCAAAGCGTAAACGAAGGGATAAGAATAAGAAACGAAAGATTACCAATCGAGATTCGCCCAAAACGAAAGCGAGGGCTATAAAGTCGGGGACGAGGAACATGTTTGATGTTCTATCCCATGAAAGCTAATGGTTTGGATTGAAAACTAAGATACTATCAAGATTACAAGTCCAGGTCTGCCAGATCTAGTTTGGTGTAATCAATGAGACGCAACAACTGCCTAAAAGTAGTAATCCGCCCGACTGATTTCATGAATTGTTTCTGACTCGCATATTAAATTACGCAATTGCGTCTCTTTACGCTGCCACATAGCGATCCGTATTTTCGTACATCATCACCCAGATACTCATACAATTATTTGCTTCCAGCTTGGCTAAGCCCATGAATGTCGTCCAGAAGCAGAGACAATGGGCTTGCTTCTTCCTCAATATCGTTCACGTCCCGTAGTAAGTTTTCTTGGGGGTTGCCATTCCCTGCAGATTTGATGATCCTCCATGCTCGGCGGAATTCATCCCGAATAGAAACAATTCCGTTGTGGGTAACAGTTCGAGCGACGTTGTGATCCAGCTCGAACGGGTCCTCAATAGCAAAGAGGTAACGATGACGAACTTCCTTGAACTCGGTATTCTTGGGCGCTCCACTAACTGGTTTGACTTGTGTCGTTGTCTCTTTCCCAGCATGTTCCTTGGCATCTTCTGATGTTGAAGCTGCTTGTTCGGACTTGGGCTGGGGGTGAGCTCCCAAGTTTTGAGCTTCAATGACTGTCTTGGCCCCTGTCCAACCTTTGTCTTGCTTTGTCTGCAAGCCACCAGGAGTACGAAGACTAAGAACATCTCTGCCCCAATCAAATCCTCTACCCGAGGAGGTACTTAGCATGCTGCTATGAGCATAGTATTCGAAGAAACCGCGTAAGAGATGCCCGATAGTATCGCTATTCCCATTGAGCTGGTTTGCACGGGCGAGACGTATGATGTCTTCCTCATTGCGCCAAAACTGGACGTTGTGACCTCGGCAACTCGTCATGTTCTCGAATTCGACAGGGGAAAGTCCTGGCGGGAGCGGTGGAGCGAATAGCTGCAGATTGGGGCTGACAAAAGGATCAGCGACGTTGACCAGGTAGTGAAGGACCATCAAAACGTAGCCATAGCTACTCAATGTCCCACGATAGCCAGAATTGATGCCCCGCACTTTTGCCCAATGCTTCACAAATAGGACCATGGGCCGGACACGGGGATCGGTATGAGAATAACAACGCAGAAGTGCCGTATTATGAAGAGCCAAATGTGCCGAAAAGTTGATGTCGCATTGAACACCTGCGCCCATCTTAGGGAACTCCAGATGGTCCTTGTAGCGATCGCGCGGCTGATTGGGGGCCATCTTATGTGGATCGGGCAACTGACGAATTCTCGTTACAAGTTCCAATGTATTTGAGGCCAGTGGGATCGAGAATCCATCGCCAAAATCGTTGCTATCAGCTTGCTGCAAAGGAGATCGAAGCAATGAGACATAGTTCTGCACATCTTGAACAACGGCATCATCGTACAAATCCTTGTCGAGCGCCCGCTCAAATTCCCATGCCAGATGTATGCTCTTGTGGAGAAGGCCGATGCCTCTGAGCGTCAGTGATTTAGGACGGGTGGTAATGAAGCTTTGTAGTGTTTTTCGTATATCCTCTTGATGAATACCAGAAGTATACTGAGTGGTGAGGATATCTGTCCACTTTGATGCGACTTCCTGATTAGCAGGATTCAAGCCGTTGAAAATATACAAAGCTCTCGTGTAATAAGACACTGGTGTCTCATGTTGGCCCTGCTCCAAGGTCACGAATTGCACGGATGGGGCCTTCTTGAGCTTGTCGAGGGCCAGTTGAAGCTCCTTAGTATACGATATCGGATCGATTCCAAAGTTCTCCTTGCATTGAACATCTTCCCAAAGTTTCAATGATTGCTCAGTAAGGAGACGTGAGGGTTGGCTTCGCTCTTCTACACCACTCTCCTCCCATAGCAGCCGAATCTGCTCACCTTCCACCTGAGTATAAACGCCAAGCAGGGATCGTTTGACTGGTGGATCTGTAGCGCTCGAGAATGTAAGAGACGGATAGATGCGCAGGCGGTCTTGGAGGCATGCATTTGTAAGACCGGCGACAAAAGCTTCGCCGACCCTGTTCAACAAGACCCAGTCGTGATCCACGAAGGAGCGGTAGTTCGAAATTGTCACATCACGGCCACCGGCTCGACGAAGAACTCGTTTGGCCAAGCCGTAATAAGAGGAAAGAGAATTCTTTGGTCCTTGCTTGAGCTCAACTACTTTCGATTCCCCAGTGCCAGCGTCTGAGGAGGTAAATTCAGCAGAGACGGATGCTTTGCTTGAAGCCTGATTGATATGATTTCGGCCATTATCTTGATCTTGAGATAATGTGTGCTGATCGGCATCATCATCATCGTGACCCTCATGAACCTCGTCGAGCCCGTTCTCCCATCGAAAGCGTTCTTCAAGGAGACCTTGTCGCAGCTTCTCTGGTGGAGCCTCGCATAGCTTGATGATAGGGACTCTGGTACGAGTAAGCAACCTAGCGCCCAGACCAGCCTCCAAAAATGCCTTCTCCAACAAACGCGGAATAGGAGAGCCCGGGGCATCTGGCTGGGTAGCTGACATTGGAGAAAGAAGTCCAAGATCCATGTCAGAAGCCTTTGTTGCGAAACCGGAAGATAGACTGCCGAAACACTTGAGTTGAACCGTGAGAGGATGGAATTCTGCTTCAGGCCTTCCTTCCTTCTCATGGGTAGCAATCACCTCCCGGCTGATGGCTTCGATGCGGCAACGGAAGTCTTCTTTATCTGCAATCTCAGATATACCAATCTCAGAATTGGACACCACATCAAAACAGAGTTGATCCAGTAGAGCAGCCTGAGCTGCAACCTCTTCAGGATGAAATTGAACAGCACGCCGGGAATTGTACAGATAACCACCGCCGCGATTTGGCTGAGCGACCATGGGGTCCTGGCGACCGTGATTGGGAGGCTGGAAGTGGTCATGCCCACGAGGTCTAGGCTGCTGAGGGTTATTCCATGACCGCTGCGCGTGTGGGCCGCCATGACGATTTTCATTGAAAGCTCCTCTTGGCTGAAAATCGACGTGAGCTTGCCTTTGATAAGACTGTGACGGCCTCGAATAATGAGCGTTTGGGCTTTGGTAGCTCCTGTTCTGAGATTGCTGTTGAGGTCGATGGTCAATCGATATGGAAAGTTGGGAGCTCATTTGACGTCTCTGTGCTTGGTTCAGGCGCTTGCGCGCTGGTTTGGGCGTATGAGAGATACTTTCGGATGGTTCTGCTTGTGCACTACTATTTTCGGTTCTATGTTGAGAGACCGGAGTAGGCTGCGAAGAAGCACTATGTAGCGAACCCTGTGTTGGCGTCCCGTTGGAGATAATGAGGTTGCGTAAATGGTTCTCCAAGCACGAAGGAGCAGGGTCTTCCGCTGAAGGCCCCTGACTCTGAGAGGTCATGGAGGGTTTAGACATGAAGAGGGTATAGATGAATAAAAGGCAGAGCAATAAGCCTAATTAACGAGTCTTGGCTGCCGCAGCTGGGATCGCAAGAGGTAAAAGCTGTCGTGTAAGAAATCTGACTAGGGTTTGAATAGGCGCATCCCGTTCGTCCAGCTTTCTTGAAGAAAGTTCAGGCTTCCTTAAGAGTCTTCTTTGAAAAAATCAGAGGCATAAACGTATAGACTGGAGCTGTTGTGCAGGCTATGATTGCGTTTGGGACTTGATTGCTTCTATTCAACTGAGGGAGGGATCTGGCGAGCAAACAAGGGTATGCGCCTTAGTGCATTGCTTCAACAATGAGGAAGGAAAAGAAAAAGGATATGACCTAATGGCATAGAAAGAAAGTGATTCGGGTTTTGCAGAGTAAGTTTCGTACAGTAATTTTGAGAGAAGAGTGAGTTTGGGGCAACACAGCCATGCAAGGTGATGTTGAAGCTTGCCTAGTGGGACCTCCACAAAATGCAGCTGCAGATGCGCTCATGGCTCGACGATATCTTAGTAGTAGGTACCTAAGTTAGGTTAGATGTATCACAGTGTCAGGCAGGTATATTCTTACTCCTATTCACAAATAGGCAACACCAAAACTCCACTGTATCCAGATATATCATACAGTGCGAAAACACTCAAAAGACTGTATGCATAGGTACCTACAAGCGTACGCTACACTACTATCTTAGGTTAGGTATATAGACGATCAATTCAATGGAAAGGCTGAATCACTCATCATTTGAAACCAACACGACAGTATCATTTCCTGTCTCTAATACCTGACATAACAACAGCACGTGTTGCCTTTAAACTCGTGACGGTACCTACCTTAGGTAATTAAGTGAAGGTACGAGTAGGAATGGAGCTACCCACCGTTTTGGTGGCTGAACAGCTTTCTTTTTGCACAGCCACATATGGCCTATCCCTTTGTCATCGTCATAAGGTCTGGGTGAGTAGGTGCGCCTGGCTCAGCATCTTTGTTCGTGCACCAACCTAGCATCCTCTTTGTCAATAAAAACAAAGAGGAATTCCTTGCACGACTTGCTACCGCCGACCCTCGCCAAGTATCAATCAGCAAAACTGCCTTTGACTTTTAATCGAAATTACTCCAACCTTTCGAGCTACCGCGCGTTTAGATCCTCCGTCGCGCCCGGCGCAAAGCTAGGCTACAGGTTAAAACCTGCTGCCTCCGAAGCATTCATTGCAATAGATATTTCGAAAAATCACGTCCATCTCACCAACATGAGCGCGCCACCACCACCAGGAAACCCACCGGCCAATGCACCCGCTCATCCAAATGGCGCCTCGAAGAGCAAGAAGGCCAACCCCCTCAGACCGATGCGGAAGAAGCCCGTCAATCCTATGGTTTCTCGAAGACCACCGCCGAGACCTGCGGCGCCATCTGGCTCAGGGGCACAGAACGGAGCGAAGCCAAACATCGAAGAAATCCGAAGGCAGAATGGAGGATGGTCAGAAGTGCCGCCGGTAGTATATAGTGATATCCCCATTATGACCACCAAGAAGGCTCTCCTCGACGGTATACGTTATCACATGATGAAATTTACCCAATCAAAAGTGGGCGACAGATCCATAGACCCAACCGATCAGGATGACTTTGCACGTCCTGTAACCTTGCACCGGCGAGACGCTCGCCAGCCTCCCCCAGGAAGAGCTGTCAAAGTGGAAGCACCCGAGGCCCCGCAACCCGACGAGCAAGAGGCAGAAAAGCTGGCACAAGTCAAGGCGGAAAGAGAAGCTCAACGCGCGATCGACCAGGCAAAGATCGCACCTGTAGCCAAGGATCCCAATCCTAAGCGACCAAAGAAGCAGAAAGAAGAGAAGACCACATTCAATAGAGCGCCAAAGACAGACGCTGCCAAGAAGGAATCAGATCTTCGATATGAGGAGGCTCTTCCATGGCATCTTGAAGACGCAGAGGGCAAGAATGTATGGGTCGGCAACTACGTTTCTGCGCTCTCTGAATCAAATGTGGCGTTCATGATAGACCAGTCAGTCTTTCGTATGGTACCCCTAGAGAAGTGGTACAGGTTCACTTCGAAGCCCCCATTCCAACCTTATACTATCGATGAAGCCGAAGCTCTCATGAACAAGAAAGTAGACGTCGGTCGCTGGGTTATGAAGGACGAAGAGAAGAGAGCAGGGCGACAGGATGTGGAAGCCACTCGACGGATGTTCTACGGAGGCGGTCAGATGGTCAAGACGGAAAGCGCAACATTCAAGGCCGCTTCACGGTCGGAGAAACTTGACCATGACGATATTGATTTTTCAGGTGACGAATTCCAGGATGACGACGAAGCACCTATGTTTGAAAGGAACGATGACGAGGATACGAAAGACGCCAAAGAACGTATTCGACGAGAGCAGCTTGGTGCCAACTTATTCGGTGAAGGTGACGAGGGGGAAGTTGACAAGGAGCTGGACGAACAGTTGCAAGAGGAGATTATGCGTCAGAAGCTTGGTAAAACAACCAAGAAAGCGCTGATCAAGCGAGATCAGGAGAACATCTATGAAAGCGACGACTCTGAAAACAATCCCTGGAGCAGCGAGGTAAAGCAGCTATCACCCCCACAATTAGAATGAACTAACTAGTGTCAAGTCCGATGACAATTCATCCGATGAGGATGAAGACGAGGAGAATAAGGACGAAGAGAAGAAGGATGAAGAGAAGAAGGAGACCGGCAAGGACGAAAAGACTCAAAGTGGCTCTGGTTCTAAGGGCACTAATACCCCGTCGGGAAAGAAGCCTGAGGGATCTAAGAAGAGCAAATCACTCAAAAGGGCTGGCTCTCCAGCACTGTCGGAGTCTAGCGGAAACGAGTCTTCCCGGAAAAAGCTTAAGAAGAACGTTACGTCTGCTGCGGATAGTAGATCTGGCACTCCCTTACCTCAGGGGGCAGCTGCGCGCCGAGCTATGGGAGCCGGGTCTGGCAGCGACGGCGAGGCTACTGCTGGCGAAATGTCAGATGGTACCGCATCCAAGAGGAAGAAGTTGAAGCTGGTCAGCCACAGCGCTCGGGGGACTCCCTCGGCCTCTCGAGCTGGCAGCCCCAATCCACCAGGTGGTAAGTCGCTGTTTGGGCAATTTCGAAGTCGAAAACAACTAATATTCTCTTCTAGCCACTTCTCCTGGATCTCCTGGAGGATCGATTGTCGAACCAGCCGAAATTCTGGAAAAGATTCCAGACGAGGGCATCACTATCGGTGAGCTCATTAAGCTTTTCAACCATCGCTTGGGTGACCGGCCCGGCCAAATGCCTAAGACGGAATGGATCCAGCTGGTTAAGAAGATCTGTGCATATGGATCCGATAAGAGACTGCGCCGTAAATCATAGGCAATGAGGTACACGGTTGGGTGAGGTGTACTTTTTGGTGACTTCATTGTTGGTTTTACTTGAGAACCGACAAATGACGTTGGGAAGCGAGAAGGATAGAATTCACACTTTCAGACCAGCAGCTGCGGCGGCGAGGGTTGCAAAGTGCTAAGAAAAGGGTATAAATTAGAGTAATTATATAAGAATGTGCCCGTCTACTCATCCATTTGCCATGAATAATTCAACCCCTTGTTTCGTTCTCTGCGATTGATCGCCTTGAACCTCTCTGCCTCGAATCCATTGCCGCGATCAACGCCATCCCAACGGTACCCTGGCTTGATTCCGTAGCGATTTGGCGGTGCTGCGCCGGCATATACCGGCTTCCGTTTCGATTTCTTCCCCTGTTTGTCTCTGTCTTTCTTCTCGCTCATGAACTGCATCATGGGATCATTCCAACGGTCCTGTTCTTTCATTTCTTGATTCATTTCTTCGTCGTCGGCTGTGCGAGCAAATGACATAAGTTTGGCGTCTTGAAGCATCTCGCGTCGCTTGCGGGCCTCCTCAAGCTGCACATCGCCCTTGAGAGCTTCCTTAGCAAGCCGTTCTTTCTCCTCTGCCTCAGCGGCTGCGCGTCGTGCTTCGGCCCGTTTCATAGATACGTCGATTCTTCGACCAGTTGCGTCTCGGTATACTGTTTCTTCCTCCTTGGCTGATTTGCGATGCTTTTCAAATTCGTCACGTTCCTCTTTTTGTCGTCGCTTAAGCTGTGCCGATACGGTTGCGGCGCTTTGCAATCCAGCATGCGTTCCATCGCTCATTTTGACAGCTGAACCATCATCATCTACCATTGGTATATCCTCGTCTTCATCGCGGGCTGCACTCTGCTCCGCCGCTGCTGATGCCAGAATCGCGTCTGCAGCTGCCGCAGAGTCATCCTTTCCTGTCGCGTCGCCCCCTACCGACTTCCAATTACTCTTCTTGGTTTTTCGGAACTCGGCAGATTGCCCCGATATCGTGACTGGGGCATCTAGACCTTCATCGTCTTCTTGCGCATTGGTATTGCCCCAACCCGAATCGTCGTCGTCGGTTATGAGAAGGCCATTGCTGGCTTCAGCGCCACGCTTGCGCTTTCGCTTCTTTGCTGGTTTTGGATCCGCAACTAGGTATTTTGAAGCCAAGTACGCCGATAAGTCTGAAGGCATTGCGTTTTTGTGTCGTGAAGAGAAGTATTGGTTCTCCAGAAACTTTACCTGACATTTGCCATGGCTCGATGGCTGATGTAGACTTATGCAGCTATCGAGTGTCGCGACTACAGCCCCGGTAAAATGATCTGTAGGTCGACGTCCCTGCCTGGGCGGGTCTGCGGGCTGAGTCCACCTCCATGAGGTACCTAGGTAGGTAGGATACGTACCACCACCATGTCCCGCCCCAACTTTCCACATCGTTGCCCGACCTTTGTCGCTAATCAAGACCAAATCCTTAAGAGTTGCGGCTACGTTCACAGTCACCCGTTGTGTCATTCTTTCCAGTGACAGGATCATGCCGAGCCTAACAATCTGCGATTCATCACCCACTTGCGCACCCTAATCTTCCGAAACTCGAAACCTGGATACTACCTACACATATTCTTAAACCCCCTACAATAACAACGACCCAAGATTATCGTAGCGAGCAACATTTCCCGTCGCCTTCATGCCACAACCTCTCGAAAATGAGGCCACGCCTACGGAACCACTTCAGGCGTTGCCAGCAGCTGCTTCTGCCATGAAGTTTACGAAATCACGACACTCCACCCCTGTCCTAGAATCGTTGCCGTTATCGCAATCCGAAACCAACCTTGCCTTCCGTCGCTCCAACCCGTCCGCCGCTTCCCTATATGCTTCAACCCTCTCGCCGCCTGGATCGCGTTCCATATCGCCGGCCGGCCGAGGCTCACCCGCTCGTGTACTCTCCCATACCGTCTTCGATGCACGGCCTAACCGACTCCCCGAAACTGGGGGGGACAGCTCCGAGCCCCTGAATCTTGTGCTTCGAGCATTTGTTCCCCACGTTTCAATCTATACCTCCGAAGATACGGACGCTTTGATGAGTGACAAGGGTTTCCGAGGTGGCTTATGGGAACTTCTCCGCCCGTTTGGTGAAGATGTGCAAGGCAAGATCACAATCAGGGATAGTAATGGCATGAGTAGAGTAGCAGATGGGTTCTCTATCAGGTTTACACGATTCGGTGACAATATTGAACACCCCGATCCTACAGTATCGGGTTTCAGGAGTCTTGCGTCGTCGCAAGGACAGAACGGCAGCCAAGCAAGCACATCAAGAGACAAGCAATTCCTTGCTGATGTGGAAGCTGTGGTGGACAGGCATTTGTCCTACGCCGAGCAATCTTTTGCGGTCTTGCCGCGTTACGGCATTTTTGCCGATCAGAACACAGCGTCAGAAGCGACGTCGCCATACTATGCACTTTACCTACGCCGCTTACTATCTGGTCTTCCCATCTCACCCCACGAAACCTTTTCTCATCCAGTAACGTGTGTCATCGCCGTCAGCTCAAGGAATCCGGATCCAATCTCGGAAATGAGAAGGCTCTACACGGAAACAAACGAAGGAAGTAAGAAGCTTCCTCCCTGGGTCGATAGCGAATTCATCCGATATTATGTGCTGGTTCATGACGAGGAGACGGATGACATCATACGATCTATGGGTATATTCGAACAGATGAAGCGACACCTTGGAATTCATTGTCACCTTCTACGATTAAGGAGCAGCCAGAGTGCAGAGACCGACGATGACAGCATTCCATTACCCCGCAGCGACTGGATGTCAGCTCACGAAGAACTCGAGGATATTCGCCAGAGTGAGGACGATGAGGATTTTGAGGATCCGACACGCTACATATTCGAATCTGATGCTACTGCCATCCGTACGTTTGTGCGTGAAATGGTGACCATGTCTATTATACCCCAAATGGAGCGCAATGTCTCTATCTGGAATGATCAGGTTGCCTCAAGACGCAGAGGCATCACAGGCCGCTTCATGAATTTGTCGAGGAAATGGGCATTTGGCGGCAGCTCAAGGAATTCAACAGGTGGCACCAGCAACTCTAGAGACAACTATAATGCTGCTGGATACTATGGCTCAGAAGCCCCTGAGGCCATCATGCGGAAATTGGCAGATTATGCCTTTATGTTAAGAGATTGGAAACTGGCACATTCGACATATGACCTTTTGAGATCCGACTTTAGTGATTCTAAGGCCTGGAAACATCATGCCGCAGCCAACGAAATGGCTGCTTTGAGTCTTTTGATCTTCCCTCAACAAATGTCGTCAAAGAATCGCGCTGAGACTATTGACCAAATGCTGGAGGCTGCATTCTACTCCTATAATACCCGATGCAGTGCTCCCTACGGGGCTTTGAGAAGCTTGCTGCTCGGCCTTGAACTATTGCGGTTGCGAAACGGTACGAATATTGATGACGCTGGCCGATGGGGAGTGAGGCTTCTTGAGTCCAAGATTTCAGGTATTGTAGGCGACGCCTTGATAAAAGAACGCCTCGCTGTTTGCTACGGTTCCAAGGAAGGTGTTGGAAGCTGGCACTGGGGCTCACGTCGCCGCAAGTCAGCAACCTGGAGTATTCTTAGTGCAGATGCTTGGCTTCAGCAGTCTAGACATATTCAAGCGCGACGGTGCTTGGATGAAGCCCACAGGATGTACTCAACTTTACCCCATAAGGAGGGTATCTCCAAGTTCGGGGCAGCAGGGCACTTTATGGCTTCATTGCAGCATAGCTTGGCCGAGTCACCAGACGCTTCAGATAACGACGATGGAGACGACGGGGATGATGGAATTGACGAGGAGAGCGAGGCACTAAATGATATGAGAACGCGACGGCCAAGTGCGGCGGCAGCTGACATGTTTCGAGATACAAACAAGGAGGAAAGCAGTACTACAGACGATGGTACGTAGGGAAATACAATTACCACGAATTCAAAGACAATACTCTTAATGTGTACCATCTTATCGAATGTGACCGCAAAATTGCAGCCCAGCCCATCTCGTGGTCTAGCCCGTTGGATGGGCATATTCTCGCGGAGTTATGAGACAATCCACGATTTCCCTATTGAGACAGTGCTCGATATCTGAGGTATTACTATTATAACTATTGTGGAAAGAATTCTCAAACTATCAAAAGGGTTGGTCTCCTCTCTTCGCAGTCTTAAGTCAAGATTCCATCAAGAACATGGCATACATTGTCAAAGCCTTGACGTACTATCCTGAATGGTACCTGATCCAAAATAGAGATTACCCAGGCTACTTATCTACCTTGACCGCGACGTCGAGTAGCCTCTTCTGCCACAACCGCAGCTCGCTGTTCTGCTATCAAGAGACGCTGCTTGCGGAACGCACCAAAGGCGGAAATGACGGAACAGGCTGCAACGGCAGTTGCTACCTTCATTTCTACTTTGAATGCGTCAGCGTAGGTATAACGGACAGCCGACCACTGTGAGTTGGAAAGTGGAGTTTCAGAGCTGCCAATGGTCGCTTGCTCGTAGGGAGTCAGAATGCCAGCGAGGTATTGTGAACTCTTCTCATTGAGTAGGGCCGACGAGGTCGCTATACCCAGGCTGCCGCCCAAGAGTCGCACCTGGGACAGAATGCCTTGGGCAGGGGCTGGCGATTGTTAGCATGGTCCCTTGTCTTGAAGTGGAGGCACTCACCATAGTCCCGAATGGGCACTTCAACCATCGACAACATGGTCGACGAAGCGACAGTCAAGCCGAAACCAAGACCGCAGAACGTCATATAGCCCAGCAGCTTAGCATCCTCCGCCTCATGTGACAGTGAAACAAGCAAACCGCAACCCAGTGTCATGAAACATGATCCAATCAGCAGTGACTCAAAGGTGTAGTTCTTTGTGTTGTTGATCTTCCCTGCTACTATGCTGCCGATGGTGGAGGACCCCAGCATGGGAAGCAACATGACGCCTGCAACAAGGACTGACTTGCCGCTGACGACTTGAAAGCGCAACGGGATCGCATAGATGAGCAGCAGGTAGGGGAACCCGTTGAGAAATGTGTTGACGACAGCAGTGGAGTAGACCCTGTTTCGAAAGATATTAACAGGGAAGGCCGGTGCAAATCGATCGTACCAGCGATGTTGAATAAAGATCTGCCATGACACCAACAGACCGCAAGCGAACAAACCACAGATCAGGGGGGCAATGAACATGGCGGTGTTCCATCCTTGATTGGATGGTTCGGTCCCAGCATTCTGAAAAGAGAAGACAATGAGAACTGCGGCAGCGATAGCAAGCAACGATCCTAACAAGTCAAGTTCCCTCCAAGCACGTCTTTGTTGGGATGGTAGGTATCCAGCCTTGGGCCAGGCGAAAACGAAAATTGCAAGAGATACGAATCCAACCGGTCCACTGAATTTCTTTCTGTTAGCTCAATGCGTAGATATGCAGTAGCAAGGGGCTTACTTGATCCAAAACACCCACCTCCAGGAAGAGTAATGTGTCAAGATACCGCCAAGTACAGGCCCAAGGACGCCTGAGACGGTAATGACCAACCCAACCATAGCTGCCATGTGCTGCTTGAGGTTGTCTGGACTCAACTCTGGCATCATGATCATGGTAAGAGCGTACAGACCTGCCTTGGTTAGATTCATAGGCCACAGTGGAAGATAGTTATGCATACCTGAGCCGCCAACGCCCTGCAAAGCACGAAAGGCAATGAGTTGATTGAGGGTCTGAGCAAAACCACACGCCAGAGAGAACACAAAGAATATTATGTAGGCTGCAATGAAGGCATCGCGACGTCCAACAATGTCGGATATACGAGCAAAGACGATGGCACATCCTAGATAAGCAAGGGTGTAGGCAAGGGCGACCCAGTTGACATCTTGGAGGACTTGAAAGTCAACACCGATGCTGTGAAGGCTGGTAGCAACGATAGATGTATCTATCATAGATAGGAATAGACCTAGAAAGACTCTTGGATAGCAGGTGCGTTAGCAATATGAGCGGACAAGGTAGTAGTGAGTGACTATCGCATACCCAACAGACAAGGTCCAGAAGCGAACTTGTGGGATCGAAGGCTCTCGTAGCTCATCGCAGACAGAACTATCGGCAGAAGCATTTATCTGAGATGCTGGGGTTTCTATCGATTTATCATCGCCTTTGGTGCGCATGCTGCGATCCATAACTTCTTCATCCATTGCGACGTTCAAGATGAAGATAGGAAGCAGCCCTCACTCTGATAAAGGAAGGGAAATAGCAACAGGTTTGGTTGCAGCTAAAATGGTAGGTGGAGAGCTTGGTTGAATGGATCACTGATCAGATGCAGCACTGGCAGGCGGGTGATGGACCTGAATCAGTGCAGTGGCTATCAGAGGCCGTCGGTGTATTACAACGAAGACTGTTGATGATGGATAGGTTCACTTGATCGATACAAGCGTATCATAACATCATGTACAGTTTATATATATATATGACTTGGAGGCTGACTGCAAAGTAAGCATACCCGTAGGCTTAACTGATCTCTCAGTTTTGATGAGCGATGCACAACGCCGGCACCGCATGGACATCCATAACTAGATAGTCCGAAATGTCAAATGCGAGACCTTATGGGCATCATCGAAAAGATGACTGGAGACTAATGGTCTCCGGATGTAAGAAGCTAGAGGAGATCAGCTTGACGACGCCGTGGTGGAGTGAGAGAGGCCCACTCTCGCATCTCGCATTCGCTTCTCTCTAAATTAGTATGTTATTGACTACAAAGTTTCTGCCCATTTATTGGTGCATAGGTCATGTAGGATTACACCGGGTCATACATCCTGTCTAAAGACTGCAGAGTGAGATTTATTGCACTCACGGAGTTTCTTGTTTTGGTTCATAGACTATTTGCCCAATATCAGACAGGAAAAGGAAATTCTTTCCAAGGAAGTTGAGAATCAAAGGTTCCTCGACAAGAGTTGTGCAAGGTTTATCTATTTACCTATCCACTATTAACTAATACCTTGTGTATAGCAATTGTCAATCTCGGAGATTTTGTAGGTACCTATGCATTTGTGGCATATTCCATCATGTACGTACCGTCCTCAACGTTTGTCTTAAAAGTAGAGGCTGGCGACGGTGTACATCACCATCATGGCGGCTTTCTTCCTCCATAAGTTTCGTTTCCTACCAACTCTATCTTGGACTTTTTCCTTGTCACACTCATGGGGTAAACTCTGCTCACCTACTACCTCAGTTCTATTGCTACAGCCAAACTTAGTACTACCTAATCCTGCCTGCTCTGCTCACCCTACAGCTCTTCACAATTGAACCAATCAACATTGTTGACTTAAGCTGATCAGTCACTGAAGGGTGACGTACTGTAGCGCAATTACAGAGGTACCTACAGTCACTAAAGTACCTAGATCCGTACCTAGATACCTAGGTATCTAGTGGGGTCCATGCTCAAGCTTCCACCAATTCGGCCGATGCTCGGTCTCGGTCCTACCAGCTTGGAGTACGGATAGGCATCCATGAAACCTTACTACCGGGCTTAACCTAGCAAGTGTGTGTAGCTTACCTACTTAGCTGAGAGACCTTGAACATCAACACCATCACCGTCATTACAATCGGCTCCTTTCTTCAGAAATTACCTACGGAATTTATATCAGAACCTTGCCGCTTGGACGCACGCAACACTCGTTTGTTCGAATTCTGACTGCGCACTGTGAGACGTGCTAGGATCAAAACCCAGACCCTCGCATTCATACGATACACCCTCGATCAACTCAATCATGGCCGATGTCATGTCTCAAACTCCTCCGGTCCTCCATGGTCCTTCCGAGAAGGAGCGGAAATACGACCGTCAGCTCCGCTTGTGGGCTGCGTCTGGTCAGGCTGCTCTAGAGTCGGCCAACATCCTACTCATTAACTCTGGTGCTGGCACTGTCGGTGTCGAAACCCTCAAGAATCTTGTGTTGCCCGGTATTGGAAGATTCACCATTGCAGACAAGAGCGTCGTGACTCATCAAGATCTGGGCGTCAACTTCTTTGTCGACGATAGCTGGCTGGGCAAGTCGAGAGCCGAAGCCTGTACCAACTTTTTGTTAGAGCTAAACCCAGAAGTACAAGGTGAATGGTACCCAAAGCATGAGGTAGAAGAGTTGCCCCAGAAAACTATTATATACTTCCGCTGACATGCCGCAGGAGCAGTCCTTCAATCTTGACGGCCTTCTCAGTAACTCACCTACATTTACCATGATTCTGTATGCATTACCCCTACCTGAAGACCAGGTCCAGTCCATACAGAACTATGCCCGCCAGCATAGTATTCCTACAATTGCAGTACACTCTGTGGGATACTACTCTTACTTCAAGTCCACTCTGCCAGGGACGTTTCCGATCGTGGATACTCACCCTGACGAGACTGCTACCACCGATCTGAGACTTCTTGCCCCCTGGTCTGAACTCGTTGAGTTTTCAAGGGGCATGACTGAGAACATTGACGGTTTGGATAACCATGAACACGGGCACTTGCCTCTGGTGGTAATCCTGCTCCATTACCTCGAGCAGTGGCAACAAACGCACGATGGCGCCTATCCTACCAGCTATGCCGACAAGACATCGTTCCGCAAGACCGTATCTGAAGCTATGAGGACTAACAACCCTGAAGGAGGAGAAGAGAATTTCGAAGAGGCTATAGCTGCTGTTATGAAGCATGTTGTAGCTCCATCACTCCCAAGTTCACTCCAGCAGGTCTTTGACTATATCCATCAGGATCCTGTAAGCATATAGCCATCATCTACCGGGTGTATGGTACTAATTATGTTTCCAGGATGAGATCAAGTCCAGTTTCTGGATCATCGCAGAGGCGGTCAAACGCTTCTATTCTGAGCATGATCGGTTACCTGTTCCCGGGGGGCTGCCCGACATGAAAGCACAGTCCAGCGTCTACATCAAACTCCAAAATATCTACAAAGAACGGGCCCGCCAGGATGTCAGTGAAGTTCTGGAAATTGTTGGGAGCATCCCTGGGGGAGAGGATGTGGACTCTGATCAGGTCGAACTCTTTTGTAAGAATGCTCGCTTCATCAAGCTCATCAACTCTCATGAGGAAAAGACAGTAAAGCTTGATCAAGTTGTTGGTAAGTATTTCTTAGCCATTATCAATTGCGCTTGTGCTAATGATCAACTCGTAGAACAGCAACTGGCCAACGATGAGATTGCGGCAATCGCTGGTCCTGAGATGCCCCTGTCTCTTATCCCGCTTTACCTCGCCCTCTTGGCGACATCGAATTCAAAGACAGCTACTGCAGACGAAATCATGGCTTTCATCAGCAGCCATGCGCCCCAAGTCGCTGACAACGAGCGCTACAGTAAGACTGCGCAGGAAGTGGAACGAGCTGCTGGCGGCGAACTCCACAACGTCTCAGCTCTCACGGGTGGTATGGTTGCACAGGAAATGATCAAGATCATAACGAAGCAATACGTCCCTATCGACAACACGTGTATCTTCGATGGAATCGATAGCCGCTGTCAGGTGCTTCGTCTGTAGATCGAAGCTCCTGCGAGGAAGTGTTGTAGGGACGCCAGGTAGGCACATATGCATAGGAATAAAGCACACGGATAGTCTATATGGCGATCTGAGCAAGCGAGTATGTGGGAGGAACTGTCACGAATCATGACTCAATAGAATGATAGGCAATAGATAAAATATCGCCCAGCAACTCTGTGAAGGATGAGGGGCGTCCCAGAGTATCCATACTGTGACCCGGCGTGGCGGCTTTCGAAGATGATGACCATAAGATGCGTGTTCTACATACGCACCCTTCTCAACCTCGACTATAATATTGCCACAGCCAAGAGCAAAGAAGACGCTCTTTCCACGGATCGAGTAAGTAAGACATGGTATCGATCGGCATGGGCAAAAAACATACAACAGCGGGGATTCGCTGGTCGTCACCGACCCAACTACTAATCCGCCGGTTAGTGGCTTGACTATGGGAGAGCGGACGGGATCCCGTATTTTCCACTACCTGTGGTCGTATGTGTTAGAGTTGACGATAGTTTGACTTATGACTATGTTTGCATGCATAGCCTTCGCGTCAAGATGCCCGGGATGTTTCCCGACGTTCCTGGCAGCTAAGTCCATGTTTGACTGGCAGCCGGCACGTCAAACTCATACCACCAGGAATGGTCATTTCCTTCTCGAAACCCTGCATCTCTGTAGTGTTATTGCATTCTAAGCGCTCGTCATCGGGACCCTGGTGGTGATGGTTGAGGGGGGGAAGGGGGCGAGAGATTGTCTCAGCAAACATGTCATCTTCCACGACACCTCATGCCAGGGATCAGAGAATCACTGCTTCATATCGTTTGCGTAAGAGGCCTCTAATAGACTTTTGATATGCATGGAGCTGTTGTTGAAAGACGCAAAGTTTAAGGTTTTGTTTCTCGCTAACGTGAAAGAATAATAATGGAGTTGCAAGCTTCATGACTCAGTGAGGTCGTTCGAGGGGTTCCTTCACCTTGATAGCTTGACCGTTGCCGAAAGTTTGCAAGCGTTTTACAACGGTTTCTATTTTACCGGAAACTTTCTTCTGCATCTGTCCGAGTTAGTTGGGGATTGTGGAGTTGAAGTTGAATCGTGGCTCGTGTATCCGTAGCCAGAGTGCCATGCCTGCTCGAACTCAACCGGAACTCAGGGGAACTGACCGCACCGATCAAATCACAACGCATCTTGCAAGTCATAGGGCTACGGGCAAGTCCTATCATTGCTCGACGTTAGCGAGAAGAGTGGGAGCCTCGACAAAGATGGAATAGAGGACAGTATCGTCGGGCCCTGAGAGCGTAAAGTGGCAAGCGTACTACGACGTTTCAAGTTGATCAACAGTCACATTCAAGACGGATCACGGAACCTTTTACCACTCACCGCTTTACGGCAATACGACCTTTCTTTTCGGGAACTATTTGTTTACTTTCTGCCTGTCGTGGGTCGCCACAGCCTATACCGCAACTGCTAGGTTCTACTCTACGGAGTACGGGTCCAGCCTTTGATATGCATCCTCTGTTAGCGATGAACAGCATACGTGCGTGTACGGATACAGGCAGCACTGTCGTTCCAAAGCCAAGAATACGACCAAGGCATCTTGTTCATTGCTGCATATACTCGCTTGCAGCTGGCCATGGTGCTTAACCAGTGGCGGATATACCACTCAAAATCTCGACAGGACCCCTATTACTACCTACTGCTGTGTAGTCCAAGCATGGCAGGTCTTTCGAAGCACCGCCATCAACTCACGGCCAATCGCAATGTTTTCTGTAAGCAATCGATCTTTTGTGCATATTGGAACCAGCAGACTTGGCAATCACAACTTTGAAGGGCTATAACTCATATGCTCTATAGCTCTAGGCACAGAGAAGTACGGATATGATGATGGGCTTGCCAGGTTGCGAACTTGACGTACCCGGATCACAGGCATGGGTAATAGGACATTAGGCGAAATCGAAATAAACCTCTGGCACGAATCTTGACCGGCTCTACGGAGGACGCTGCATTGTACAGTACCATCATACGCTTTGACGCCGAAAGTTGGCGGCAGCTAATCTGAATGGGTCTAAGTTCGATGTTGGACTCGCTTGAATGCCGAATCTGAGGGGTGCTGTCACTACGCCATTAGGCCATATGCGCCCAAGCCTAAGGCCCATCCTTGACCCTTTATCAGATCAAGTCACATAGAGTATGGGGTATAGAGGTGGCACTATACTATTCCGTGCCGGGGCTGGGAGATTACAGGGGTTGTTAAAGCATTTTAGAAACAGCGATATGATCGACGGGCACGCAAAAGGACCACCATGACTGGCGATTCCGAGCCTATCAGGGATTGTAGTAAAGTTTTGTGTCCGGCCATATTCAAGACTAAGGTTCTTGGTGTGACGGAGGGCCCGAGAATTCCGACATGTTTTCCAGGCTCGATAACGGAAAATCCTGTTCTGGCAGTTGACATTGGCGAGTTGCAACTTGATTTAGCTACACCTGGCGGCCTCGAGGCTCGAGAACACCCAGCCTCCTCCAAGGCGTCAATATTCATGCAAACCGTCAGCAAGAGAGGCGAGCAATATAGTAATAGGGTGTTGAGCTGGTGCTGCTGATGGATGGTTTGGGTAGGTTTAGGGTTGACTTTATTCTTGATATAGACAATGTCCGATGTTGAATCCGGCCGAGATGGTCCTATTGTGAGCGAGTGACCACGGCTTTACGCGCCGATCGACCGTTGTATGCTTAATAGAAGGTTGAAGAAGACGGGGCAAGCGATACAACGGCCACTCGGGTGGCGCTTCAGGTCCGGAGTGATGCTGTGCTGTGCTGTGCATGCAATGCATCGCGGTGAATAAATGAATGAATGGGGTTCCTGAGGCTATTCGAATGATCCGTCGCGTCCAGACCCATCCGCCCAGATGCTACTGGCTGCATCGCAGCGAGGCCGAGGCATCCAGTCACTGGACTGGACTGGGGACTGAAGTCTTGGGTACAGACACACTGGATGAGTCGATGCGATGCCTGCCGAAGTGTTCCGATGGACAACTCACGTGGAAAACAAGGTCGGTAAAGAAGGCCGGGTTTGTTCAGAAGTAGATGGATCTTGGCGCTGGGGCCCCAGGCCAGGTACAGTTCATCATACGTACAGTATTGTACTGTAGATACCTAGATAGTGGAGGTATGTATCCGTATTGTTATGGAGAGAAGAGCGTGGAGTCGTGACAACCTATCCGTACCTAGACAACTGTATCCATACAGCCAACTAAGATGAGATAGGTCGGCCTATTATCCAGCCGGCCACCTTCCCTAGTCGGTAACCAGGGGCCGATACAGCAGTTGAAGTTGGAGGAGAAAACCCGGGGTGCAGATCCTGGAGGTGATTCATTGACATCCAATTC
This sequence comes from Fusarium citri, assembly GCA_004367485.1. Classification (NCBI taxonomy): domain Eukaryota; kingdom Fungi; phylum Ascomycota; class Sordariomycetes; order Hypocreales; family Nectriaceae; genus Fusarium; species Fusarium citri. The sequence continues at coordinate 84,726 of QHHH01000245.1, forward strand.
ATGGCATACAGTACTGTAACAGTAGCAATACTATCCGTACAAGGTATCCGTACAGTAGGGGCATGGCATGGTACGGGCCGAGAATCCCAAATCCTTGACTGCAAGGCCCCAGATTTACTTAACCAGAGTTCTGTGAGTGGTATGTGAAAAGTCCCCGATGGGTCGATTCATTGATCACACGCGCCCACACATCCTCGGAGTTTGTCATATCCATGTGAGGTGAGGTAGTTGAAGTTGGTGGTGGTTTAGATTTCAGGTTAGTATTCGTATGGGCTTTGCGCGGGAAAAAGAAAAAGAAAAAAAGAAAGGAAGTTAATTACTAAGGTAAGACTAAGTCAATGAGGAGGCGAGTGGTAACATCGGATGAATAGCTGCATGATATGATATGGGATCAATATAGTTTAGCGCTTGACGGAAAATAATTTGACTGAGGGCGGAATTAATTGCAATCAACTAACATTGATCAAGATGGTGGTGGTGGTGGTGGTGTTTTGAATGAGGGACTTGGTACCTACCTACCTAGAGAGATCTCTTCTCTTATATGACTGACCGACGTGCTGGATTTTCCATCTCGCTTCTCAACCAACACACGCCTCAATCCTACAGTCTAGTCTGGTCAATTAATTCCTCTAAATCGGCCGATAAAGGAATGACTGTCTGTTGGTTCATCCTGTTATCTCATTTTGATTCAAATTTATCTCTATCTCTATCTCTAGACTACCTAATGTATGTATGTACCCCGAGAAATGCCAACTTAACCATAAAATTGATCCAAGTCCAAAAAGGGAAGCTTGAGATGTGGTTCCTGGATAAATGCAAATCGACAGGGGTTTCGGGCATGGATTGGCTGTGATAGGATCAACTTGGGCGGCTCGAATGCAGTGCCAATGCAAGGTAGACAGTCTAATGCACATGGACCATGTAACACAACACAGGATAAGTTGAATGGATCTAAACCCTTTTGCTCCTTCATCTCGTGGCCTACTGCAAGGTTGGCTGTCCTTGCCCTGTCCTGTCCTGCCCTGCCCCTTAAGCCACCCATCCATTGCGTCCCAATCATGAACATGGAGAGAGGCAAATGACGATGTTACACCTTCGGAAATAAGGGAACAACCGCACGCCGAGGTTCTACAGAGATCCATTCATCCTTGGCTTTGCCTTTGGTCTTACTCTTGACTTTGACTTTACTCCCAAGACCTCGCCTAAGGCTAAGAAAGGCCTCGCCTTTGCTTCGCTTCGCTTCGCTTCGCTCTGCTTGTCAATGTCATCCATCCCTCCATCATTCGACTGCCGTGAAAGCTTCGGGCCGCCAAATCCAATATGCCCGTCATTAAGGACTGGGTTAAATCGGATCCGGATATGAGAGGATTACGGCGGATGATTTGGGCTGGTCGAGACTCAAATCTGATACTCAGAACTGGAGATGTTTAATGAAGCATCACCTCACCTCATTTCGACTCTGAACTCTCTCTGTACGTACGGTAGGTACGGATACAGTATCTAGGATCCCTCACTATGGTAATTGATCGGTTGGCTAGGCTAGGTTAGACTAGGCTGCGAGGCCAGCACCAAGCTTGTTCTTGATACTGTACAGAATATGTATTCGCAAAGGCTTTGACCGGCGGTTCGGTCTGCCTCTCTCTTTCTGTCCTGTGTAATTAGCCTCGGGTACCGCAGACGAAATGACTCGCAGAAACTGATCTGTCGTGGAGGTGGCCAAGCAGATCACGTCCCTTGTCGAACAAATACTCTCTGCAAGAATTTCCCAATGGGTCGCCATGCCCGAAGCTCGAGTGAGTATCTTCAACACCAAGATTCAAGGACCCTGAGTTTAACCTGCTTTAATTTCACATCCCATAGCCACCCACTACCATCCATTACCGCCCCCTCTTTCTCCGGGAGAGTACAGGTTCTCGTGGCTCATGGCTCATAGCTCATAGCTCGTGGTCCATGCCATCCCATATTATGCTAGGTCGAGGTAGGTACGTAGGTATGCATGCTATGTGACGCTACCCCATACGCTCTGGATCTTCACCTTCATGGGTTCGTGCAAGGATATACTTCATCCCACGAATTAGGAAGCTCCTCTCCTGTTCCCCACGATCCATTCGTAGCGCCTGTTCCTTTCTCCGCATTGTTCTGTACATACACCGGACAAGGGTTGGGGGGTGGCGCCTTGCTCTGTTCTGTTCTGTCCTGGCCGGTCCTGGCCTGTCTAGTCTAATGGGGATGGGGATGGGGA